>JWHW01011750.1:102226-133473 GCA_000931545.1 Papilio glaucus
TAATTTATTATTAACAAGTGATCCGCCCCGAGCTCGCCCGACTAACACTAATTATGTCGATCCGATCGCTACGAAACTTCACAGGATCACCAGCTAGGTTCATCTGAATATTTCCTAAATATTTAAGTTCAGTTCGACTGCAGTCCGATACAATGCTAATGTGGTGACACTATTTAATAATGAAATATCAATGTAATCGCCCAACACTATTTTTATGGTCAAAATAGAAAATATAGACTCATATATTTAATATAGTCTTTGAAATTGTAATTCATGAACCTATCCTATATTTGCCTTTTTGGTTTAAAATTTAACTAATAATACGTTGAACATAAAAACTAGAAATATAAGCTATATATTTCTTAGAAATAATTTGTTACCATAAACCTTTCAAACGGGACAAGTACAAAGTACTTC
The DNA here is from genome assembly GCA_000931545.1 of Papilio glaucus. Taxonomy (NCBI): domain Eukaryota; kingdom Metazoa; phylum Arthropoda; class Insecta; order Lepidoptera; family Papilionidae; genus Papilio; species Papilio glaucus. Next base: position 102,644 of record JWHW01011750.1, read on the forward strand.
AGAACAATGTAACCAATACTACCTAAACATCTTCAAACGGTTGTCAATACCTGACATTAGCCGGCGGGCTTCTGAGTCCTATTTTATGAGGCTTTGTTACTTCAAGGGCCCTGTCAACTATACGGTAGAGATGCCCTTAGGACAAACTTTGTGACTCTTACTATGGTAAAGTACTGGATAAAAAAATAGATTTTTCTTCATGAAAATGGTTTTATTTTTGGCGAGATGTTTTTTTTTATTAATACAATTACACGTCGAAAGCTACTGAACATTGAGAATTGTATTTCGTAAATATATATTTGAATGTTTTGAATCACTTCGTCATGTTATCGTATCGATAGTCAATAACAACCATAGCTTTATTTTTTAATAGAAATCATGAACAATGTAACGGTTCCATAACATTGTTTTACAGATTGCTGTAAAACAGCTTTTGGTGTTAAATTAATATTAAAAATCTCACATTGGTGAGAATGGTATTTGTAAGCTTATTATAAAATCGCTTACTGCGTTTCAGCAAACCATCATTCACACAGCAAAACTTATTTCTCTAGATCGGGATAATAATGAATCAGGCGTTTGATTAAATCCATTGTCAGTGGAAGTAAGATCCATTCGACCTAAATCTCGCAATACGAATCCAATTCTTGCGCGCCCGCCTCGCTTCGAGCGATGCATTTGAGACTATTTATGTAGTCTTGCGATTTTGAATATTACATGTTTTGTAATAAGAAACATTTTTATGTGTATTCTGTTGTAGTGGGTATTGGAATGAAGATGTTATTGAATGCGGCCAAGCAAATTCTTCGCCAGCAATGTTTCGGACATTTTAATATATTTGCGATATCGATATGTAATCGAAACCATCTACATCTAGTCTAAATCATCTTACTCGAGCTCCATGTTATTGGCACAACACGTTTTCTTCTGCAATTATCTATCAATCGTCAGCTCAGTACTCACTCCTTTCTTACTGATGGCACATTCACGCATGCCTTTCTTAGGTCTACCCTTACCAACACATCCGTTCACATTTATATATAAAACTCTCCTCGTCGCATACCAAACTTCCCTTCTCATTAAATTCCCATACCACGATAACCTTTAACATTGACTATGTGATATAGCTTATAATTATATACAGATATACATAATTATATGAAGAATACATTTATTCTAACATTTATATTTTACATTGTAATATTACAATAATAAATAATTTATATCCGTGGCTATGTATGCAGTGCATGGGAAAAAATCTTAACGATATTTTAATGTCTTATTTGCATAAATGCGGTATGAAAATTAAGAGACCGGGTTCAGTACATTCCTACAATGGCTGTGAAAAGCGTCGAGACTTTCTCACGCGAGCCCCCGCTAGCGTTACGGTTGCTGAATCTGATTTCTATGCTTGATTATAATTTAGCATACGCCAATCAGTGTGATAGAACTAAGACATATAGTTTAAATTAAAATACACTCTGCGTGGACTACGTTCTTTTTTTTATGGAACAATTAGCTAGCTATTTTCCACAATACGACTGGACGTCTCGAATATAATGTCCTATCTACTGGATGCAATATGAAAAAGCTACGGATGCACTTTAGTCTATTTTCAAATATTGCGTGTATTCGAACCCGAAACTATGCAAGATCAATAGCCCTACACTCCGACTACTACACCACTGGATTTTGTAACTGTTGGCACTGTGCAGATATATCTCTTAAAGCTGCTTGAATAGAGTCATACGATACCGTAATATACGGGGAAATTATTCCCATCAAATAAGGAAAGGATTCGCTATAGGCCCATAGCGCCATGGAGATAATAAAATTACATTTTTATGGCCTCTAGTAAATTCTCTTTTTCCAATAACAAACTGATTTTCTTGCTACTTTTTTTTAGCATAAAATATTTCTTTTTAATATTTCCTAGAATTCTACTGTTAATCTGTGATAGATATAGACAAACTGATATGCGTTTGCTTGATTCTTAAAAATGCATTTACGTGTTTAGGGAATCCTTGTAAAATTTTATATCTCACATGAAAATGTAGACGGGCGTATGTAAAGAAGACTGTATTTCAATGCTCAAAACATCTATTGGCTTATAGCATAATGATGGTACGGTATAAGTACACATCCTTTATTAGATATATGTAATTATCTCCGATTATTCCAATTTGGTTAAGTTGGTTGAGATATTTAACCAAAGATTTCAAACTGATTTAGTAACTGTACTTAAATTACGCTATTTTTAATTAAGAATTAGTTATATTAGAGAAGTCTAAAAGTTGCGCCAATAACAGAAAAAGTAAGTTCAACAGGTTAGAGTGGTAGTGGTGTTATGCGGAGGGATGAAGTACGAAAGTAATGAGAATGAACGAGAATGGTAATAATCGTTGAGGAAGACCGTAGAACGTATGGATGGATTGTATGAAAGATGATATGTGTAAGAAGGTTGTGAATTCATATGTGACGGCTGATAGAGGGATATGGAAGTGAGAACATACCGTGCCGACCCCAGATAGATGAGAAAGGGCATGAAGAGGAAGACTTAAATTATGCTATATTTTTTTTCATATTGACAAACACTACTATGTTGTTTACGTTTTGTTGTAACATCGAGTTTTTATTAGCTTTAGGTTTATACGCGACAGATGGATTGTATTTTATTTTTCGACTTGTTTCGGATAAACCGCGAATTTTATTAGTTGATTGGATTTCATCCGATATGCTGCGTTGTTTGTTTTGCGGTTTACCTGGGTTCTATCGATCCATTACTCTCTTGTCTGTCCTATTTGTTATGTGTGTTTTTAAAATAGGTATCAAATATGTAAGTTTTAGATTTAATGCTATAACATTTTCTTTCAACAGGCCATTTCTCGTTCGTTTCGGGTTCGGATCTCCTGGTCTCTCTTCTCCAACTACAGTGGTTTGGGCCACTGCTGGGTCCAAATTTATTTTAGCAATCTCATTCTCGGTGATCTTTAACGCTATAATATATTGCTAGTATATATTAAAAATAAACGGTATTTTTTGCGAAATCTGCCGTGTACACCGTTTTTCATTGAATTAATGGATTTTCTATTCATTGTGTAAGACGGGTAAAAGTATGTTTTATCTCTTAATGCAATTCTCAATTAGTGCCAATTATTAATTTGGAAATTTAGATGTCTAGGCACTAATTAAAAACCTTTTAATCTTCGTAATTACTATTTTAATTAGCAGCATACTTCACTTAACTAAAAATATTAATTAATTTACGTTATTACGCCATTAATAGAAGATTTAATGAATATTTTTTTTATTATTTATTTATTTAATAGATACCTTATCATAGGAAACCTAGATTTTTTATATACGGTTATTTATTTTAAGTGTAGAGGTATATTTATGGAAAGCCAGTACCCACACATTAGGAGATTGCTATGCTCATTCTGTGATATGCAACTCTTGGGATAATCACAAGTCACGTGGCGCCTGCGGAGTGATACGTGGGTTGTAAAGTACACGTTGTGGGTGCAATGTCTCTATAGACAAAACAAAAGACATCTATAGTTATAAATTTAATTCGATACGGCAACTGTATGCAATACTTAATTCTCCTGATATAGCTAGGTGTTTTCATAAGTGTTTAATATTATAATATCTAAATGAAGTGCTTTTGGATATACCTTTGAGACCAACTGGTTCGTTTGATCGGGACAATTAAGGGCTATTAAAAATCAAATCTAAATTGTGTTTTTCTAACGCGACATACAGGATATATCAAGAAAATTCTGTTTGTTTCATAGCAACATTTAATTCCTTTCACGCTTGAAACCTAATAAGATACTCGTATGAGTTTCTATACTATAAACAATTTTTATAGATTAGAAAGTTGTGAAAAAAGTGAAAGTAAATTTAAAAAATAAAAGCTAAATTTAGTACTCTTTACTAATTCGGTTTAAGACTAAAACGGAACGTTGTTCCACAGCAAGATGTGATTTTTGTAACCAAAGGTGTTTACGTTAAAATTCGTAAATTTCAAAATATTTTAGAAAAAAACAACTGTTTCTCATATTTCCTTATAATATTATCTATCCATATTACACAATTTTACTTCACTATATCTCCAGATTACTACAAAATTGCAACAATTCCGATGAAAGTATAAAAAGTGTAATAGCCGCCATTAAATATGACACCATATAAATGACGGTTGTTTGTTTACAACAATCATATCTTGTAATGAAACAAGGTATAAATACTATGCTTCAATATTGTGTCATTGTTTTCCAAGTAATAATAATTTAGCTAGGCTGCGACATCACATGGCACGTCAAATCATGTGCTGCAATCCGCGCCGTACAATGAAGCGACAACAATAGCTCACGTATGCAGCCGCGAGCCTTTTGTTTTTGTTTAGTAATTGTGATGATGTCTTCTTCCTATGTCTCCCCTCACATGTAGTACAGGTGACAGAATTAACTGATGCATTTTCATAATACGTAATCTCTGCTGACAACTAGACCATGGGCCTAAGATTCATTTCTTTATGGAAGAAGCAAATGAGCAAGCAGTTACTTTTGGACAGTGTACCTTTTTAATGACGATATCTTTATTTTAATCAATACAGTAGTTCGAAAGTTTACCCATTACAAACAAACAAACCTTTCATCTTAATAATACTTGAACATATGTCTACATTATTTTAAATAAACCATTCAATACGGCTTACTCATTCTCGAAAGTCGATGTCATTATCGTTATTCCTATAATTTACATACGCGTGCGTTTTGCGGAAAGTGTTTACACAAAAAACATGGGCAGAGCGCGACTCGGTAACAGGTTGGCCACGACACGGCCGTCACCGTTAACTGACACACAAACTTAAACCAAAAGGACCGCGTGTCCGTCTACAAATGTCACTTTTGATACAATGGAAGGTCCGTCATTCATTGCATACCAACAAGCATGAACGTTTTCTATAGCAATTAGGGCAAGATATTTATTACCTACATGGATTTATTTGATTGTATATTGTTCCTGGGTAAATACGCACACACTCTCATTATACTTATTTTATTTGATGAGCCAGTCCTTTGTAGACCATTAACAAATTAATGTTAAAATATTATATTGACCACTTCATTACACCTCGTATCTTGAGAATTACTACATAATGTTAAAAATATTATGTAAAATACTGTGAAAAATAATACTCTTATTTATATGAATGTCACTTTTTTTTCTCCCTGCTCTTTTCCCGCTTATGAGGTGTCGGCACAGTTCGACCCTTGTCCATACTGTTGTAGAGGTTTTGGTTACAGTTTTTCACGCTGATGACGAATGGAATTTTCACGTACTGTTCCCAAATTGGGACGGTCGAATGGCCCTGTGAGTGAATGATGTGTGTAAGCTTCAAGTCTAAGACTGGCAGGCGATGATGCGGGATTTGAGAAAGTGGAGACTTAATTTTGGAGGCCAAGGCCCAATTCTGGTCATACACGACTTTAATTTAGTAATATTATCTCACACACTTAAAATCTTTATTTAGTTGTATCAGTAACTCATATGCATTATCTATATATGTAGATGTGAATTTGAATGAAAGTGATGAAATGAATGAATGAATATCTTATTTACGTCGTCGGTATTTTCAGAGTAACCCTCCTTTCATAGGCTCATAATAGTATTCAGTGGAAGCGAGGCGCATGCGAAATTAGCACCCGGTATATTTTGTTTGGCCCAACGATGGAATCCCGGCACCCGCTAGTTTTTTTGTGAGCGAGCACTCCCGTCGACGATTGTGAACACCATGAATGAAAGCCAGATTCACCTTTCGTTGCTGGAAGTGGTTCTTTACACGACGCATGTTTGCTAGTACCATACCCCGGTTAGTGGAAACTCGAAATCGTTGCGTCGTTGCTTATTTGTTTCAAATAATTTTGTAACGATAGTGCTGTCTGTTCTTCTTCTTATTATTATAACCTAACAACGAGGTAGAAATTGCACTTCCCTGGCCATCTATGTTCTATATTATATAAAGGATTAAAAAAAAGGTTACCCTTTTTTAATTGTGGACAATACCTATCAATAAACACAATACGCGCATTCTTGAAGACATCTTTATTGTGTCGCGATCAAATATAGACCGAGACCGAATCGAAGTGCTCTCGTGAATGTCAATCGATGCGCAAACGTTTCGTGCGTTCCGGCGAGCCTGATTCTTGTAGGCCTTGTAGTTTATAAGGTAACAACCGTATCGATCACGAACCATTGTCCGAACGCCACAGAACGACTCATTAACAAAAGTTGCCTAACAGAAACACGCATTTGCGTCACGCTTCTGTTGTTTTCTGATGTCAAACCGTGCGAACTAAAGCGAGAACTGTTACGTTGCTTCTTGATTTGAATCTGTGTTGATAAGAAAATAAATGTAGCAATACTTTTAGTAATGGTAACTTGGTGCAGGAGTGAAAAAATAACGACGAAATAGGTCAGGAGAAGATTGACGACATAATGAGGAGCAATATTAAATGTAACCATACTGTTCGTAGATGGATGGATAACTCACTTATTCTAGGTATACCAAGACTATGCTAAATAGTACGTAACCGTGCTCCCGTCGACAGTACGAAGCACGTTTTGTGTGAAGGGAATGAATGGTGAAACAGAGCGCGAAGACGATCAGATTTTAAATAGTCGGGCCATATTTTGACCACTATGGACCAATATACATGGAAAGTGTTTCATAGCATAACTGCATATTTAAATATTTTTATATGATAAGAGACAAACAAGCCGAGGATGTCCTGAACACCATAAACATCTTCAACACTTGAGGAACTGCAGATACGTTTCTGGCCCTAAGGAACAAGTACGCTCTTGTCTTGAAGGACCCTAAGTCGTAGTGTTTTGGAAAAATCGCTGACAGGTCATTCCATAACTCGATGAACCAATGCATGAAGTTATGCAAAAATCACGCTGTCTTGGAATGTTAACCATCTTGTTGGTGTGGATAGTATTTGGAGTTCTGTCCTGTTGAGTGAATAGGTTAGTTAGGCTCACAGTTAGGAAGTGTTGAGGATTGTTGAAAACTCCCCATGGTATAATCGGTAAAAAAATACTCAAAAGTCCCTTCCACAAGACAAGAGACTATTCTAAAAGATTAATTATTTTTATTGATTTGAAACCATTGATTAAAAAGGAATCCAAACAATAAATATATCTACTATATAGATAAGACTTTACAAAGTTTTTCAAAGTAATACACGTACTATATCAATTATTTCAAAAAACCCGTTTCACATTAAAGAACGAGCATCTATATCTATATGGGTTTTCTCTCGACGCTAGTGATTTACCATCTTCAAAGAGATAGAATGGACTGTATATCTTTCGTGTCAGTGACGAAAACAATGGATAATTTGCTAGTGTTGAGGCGTTATTAGCCCGCTTTATAAACAATGCAGTTTGTTTATAATAACGGGTACCGTGAAATATATGCTCGATTGTTATATCTCTGTTTGAATAAACAGTTATGGCTTCGGTTTAAAGCGGCAGCCGAACAAACGGTCGGAGTTTTTAATGTAATATTTTCATACAATTTCATGTATTCTGTGTAGAAGCGAGCAAGAAAAAATAAAATGAAACCGAAAATTGCAATAGCTTCTTTGTTGAATACTATTTTATTCCCAATACAAATATCCCCTCCTTTTCTATCAATATCAAATTATATTCTATAATTTATTTATGCATCTATTACCGCTTATCAGTCGTCAACTCTGGGGCACAGAACTGTCTAATTTAAATCAAACAACCGCCGTTAGCTAGTGAAAAACAAGCCTGTCTTGCGGATACAGTCACATTCATCGCGGTCGTATAAAGAATTCGCACCTACGACTTTGTTTTAACATTCCTTCGCGTAAATAATTAGGTCAATGCCGCTCCAAGTGAAATATTGTACAAGACAAACATACGGCGATTTACGAGAGCTGAGAATGTTTACGCCTGTCTGCAAACTGAAAACTCCAATTAGGCATGTTATTACAGCGATACCGGATGAGTTTAAGCAGTTGTAAAAGAAATAAAGGAAGGAAGGCTTCACAAACAAGACCGCGTCGCAATTTGAAAAAAGGGAGCTCGGACTGATTAAAGATTGCTACGCTCATTTAACGCTTCGATAAACGCAATTACGGGCCTCGGCTCTAGGAGGATCTCTCTTTTCTCTCTTATCCGTTTTTTTAATGTTACCTCCTTAAGTATTTTTTTTCGCATTGAAATTATATCAATAGACTCTATTTCCCTTGTTTTTTTGCGCGATAACGTGTAAATACTCTTCTGCTTAGCTTTTTCTTAATTCCCGAGCGTTTAAAACTAATTTTCAACTGTTTTTCGCCCTTGGGTTATTGTTGGGTATGCAGAAAACGCTGCCGCTGTTTTTTTTAGACCTTGTCTTCATAAAGACGTTGCACATTGCAGTGCCTAGTTGCATTTAAAATCATCCGGTATGTTTATATCAAAAAGATGATTCTCATGGATATAACACAAAAATGTAACATTACAACATTGAACACACTTTTTTTCCTTTCTATAACAAAACCCACTACTCATAAACTCGAAAAGCGCTAATCCTCTGATGACGATGGCAACAAGGAATATTTAAATAATGTTATGTTTCAGATAGTAGACAACCGGTACACCTTTATCTTGGAAGCGAGTAAATGGCGTAGCAATATCGTTATATCTGACGCCGAACAATAGCAGAATGTGCACACTCCCTTCACCTAATGAACACGAACCTCTTTTGAAGATACCCCTTTCGAGGAACTCCCCGTGGTTTGTGGTAACGATTGTTTGTGTAATACACTTTATCTATATTGCACGCTCGAGTTCCATTTTCGAAATTTAATTTCATTTAAATCGACCTAGTTTCGAAGACGTTCCAAATTTGATGAGCTCTGACAAATGTCAGTTGCTGTTTTATACTTCTTGTATTATCTGAGTTTAAGTATATTACTATTGATTTCAATCAATGCCTAACAAAAAATAAAATATGTTTCTCCCTGTTTGTACATCTGAATAAAAAACTACGAAAATGTTTACATTTTTATTACAAAATAATTTACTGAAATATTCAATGTGAATTTGAAAAATTGAATTACACTCCATCCGTCGTATCTGAAAAAATAAAATGCTGAATTATCTAACTGTTAAATCTTTACTTAAATATCATATTTCACCTTTTACACGTTTTATAACTAAATTACTAAACCGTAATAGCTGCAGTGTTTTGATCGTGTTACGTATTATAACAAGTTTACAAAAGTGCGATGTTAGGAAAGCTTATCTCTTATCGGTTGTTTGTAATTAGATAATGTGGATTAGCTTTATTTACTGCGGACACGTGCGGCCCGAGACTGCGATTGTGTCTTGCATGCTAACATTATAAATTGAACGGTTTTGGGTCATCGGATGTTAAAAACAAATTGAATATTTTATATAGACCAACTTCGTTTTGTTCTAAAGTTGTATAAATTCATAGAATGTCAGCAGACTTGCAGACATTATCAGGGGCACAGAAAACGACAAGTAAACTTTTTATCCCAGAAAAAAGACTGTACCTACGATACATAAAACCGCCATGGTAATGTTTCGTGTTTTTACAATAATAACTTGTTGACACATGTTACCTATAATTCGAAGTTATTGTACACGAAATCATCTAACAAACGATTCCAACGTGGAAAAAGAGAAACGAATGCGTGCGATGCCGCGGGCATCACCGAGTTTATGCATATCCAACATTATGTAGATCCAAAATTCTAAATACAAAATTGTTAGATACATTTTGACAAATATTTTGTTTTACGCACTAATTAAAAAAAATATAATCACACTCCGGCTGCAATTCCAACAGTACATCCAGGGAAACTATCACAATTTTACACGTTCTTTAAGGTTGTCTGTTATATTTATAAACATGTTTGTCGTATTAATTCGTGTGATTCGACAACAGTTTCATAAACACCTCTGTACTGTAGCTTTCTACACTTGAATGTACTAGAATATATTACAACGTCGAAGGTTTTTCAATAAAATTTGTAGCCTGGCCGTCTATAGCGGTGTGAGCGTCGCGGGCCACATCGAAGCAATTTACTCTCCATCACAAACCAATCATCGGTCGGCGGCGTCGCTTCGCTTCCTGCAACAAATATTGCTTCCACGTTTAATTTGAACATCGTCTCTGATATTTTGGATGCATCGATTTAGTATCACTTTTGATCTTGCTAGTTTATCGGTCAAGCTTTTTAAATGTACAGGTCGAAAAATATAGTGCGAGTGCAAAAAAATTCTATATTATTATTGTTATATATGAAAAATGTAGACATTTTTCTCTACTGTGACAGATCCAGCATACCGTTATTATTATTTATTCAATAATAAAAATATGTATGATGAAACCTCTGAAGCAATGAGGAAAATCAAATTGTATGTGTCGATACACGCCATCTAGAGTTGTAATAACTAAATGGATATTCTGCATTAACTACATTATATGCACCGGATCACCGAATGCATCTTTTTCGTTTATTCAAACTAATTCTAAATAATGCTTATGCGTATTGCAAGGTATATTGAAGTGCATTTGAACTGCTTTTTACTTGATTTTTTTTTATAATTAACTCCATAAAGTAACTTCCTTCGGGCTTTATTCTTTTATTATTAAAAATAATGATGCTTTTGCTTTTTGTTAATAACAAGAGATAAATATATCAATACTAAATCTAAACTGTTACAAAAATAGCTACTAAATAAAGACATCGAATAGAAGTGGTCGACGCATCACTTTGAATTAGATGAACGATTATTTTTAACTACCTCCATAAGCATGGGTTGGTTCGAAACATTATACAGATACAGTTACCACTGTTATAAAAACAGAGGTAGTGCTAAATTTAAAGCCAGTGTAAATTAGTTCTGTATTTAAATTAATTTTGGTTCTCATTAGAATGTAAATAAACAAAACCTATATCCAATGGGTTTTTTTAACTATTAGAAGTATATAGTGAGTGTTTATATTAAAAATAGCAGGCAATGCCGCACAAAGCCGCACTCACAGGGACATTGGATACGCAAAATCGACGTAATCAAAGACCGTGTGCAGCTAATAATTGCCCTAATTACCTTTGTCCGTTTTTACTTCATTTTTTTCATCGACGTTTCGAAATGATTCACGTTTTCTAATCGCATTTATTGTATACAACCTTGCTGTTGAACTGAAATAAAACTGCTTCACTTGTGATGATCCTAAAATAAAACAATTCTCTATAACTACGTACGACTATAAACCCACGTTTTACTACAAACCGATCCAGGTCGTGTGGATGATATGCGTAAACCTTTTGGTGTTAGTTAAATTATTTAAGACTGACACTTCCGTAAATAATATTTTATTTTAAATATTTTATTCTCCCCTAAGAATCAATCTTTATAGTTTATTCAAGTTTATCGCATAGATATCGATTTTTTATTTGTCTGTTAGTTGAAGTAATTATTTCTAAATAAACAGACTTAACGTTTAGAGGTGACAAGTTCAGGTGCGTTGTAACGTGTCTTTCGAAATCATTATGTACTATATTATGCTATGTTTTTCATCATTACCAAAAGAAAACATAGGTATATCATGGTTATATAGAAACTTGGTGAGATTTCAGCTAAGTATTAAGCAAGGTTGATGTTTATCGGACACGGAAGTTTTAAAAGAATCCGTGTTTTTAATGTTGGTATGTGCCGAAATCTTGAGCTCTTGGTAAAATACAAGGTAACACACGAAGCTTCCGCGAGTCATCAAAAGAGTTCCTAATTTGTAACCAAACCTAACCTAACTCTTGTCTTAAATATGTTTTTAAATATCAAACGAATGGTACATATAAATTTTACGTTATGAAAGCACTGTGAAAATGGTAAACTGCTGTTAGTTTCGGCGAACAAAGTAACGAATTTCATTTATAATGAATTATAACAGTCAAACTTCTGTCTGCAGAAACAATTTATTTTTCATTATAAATACTTACATTATACATATATATGAGCTTGTCAGTTATTTTAAAGTTTGAGCGATTGAAGTGAAATTCGGCATAGTTTACATTTTGAATGTTTGTATATTTTATTTCTGATTGATGCTGTGCATAAATCTGAGGAATGTTTATTTTTAGAATATATTTATCACATATATATACATGTGTAATGTTTGAAACAAGAAGTCCGTGACGTCACATTAATTTGATCAAAGTGAAAACTCGATCGTTTTCCACGCTACTTGTTTCGAGTCGCTGTCAACGGCCCGACTAATGCTTCCGTCGGCTTCCAATTTTAAACTTTTGATGGTGTTTACGAGCGCGCCGTAGATTTATGGAGCGGTCGATTTTCTGGTATCAATTTCATCAATTTCACGGGTGAGCCGAGTTTTACAATTCCCTTGGCAGGTGAACTATGGCACGGAATTACGCACTGAAAACCAAAATAATAACATTGTTTCAGTATAGTGAATAGTGTGTATAGTACAGTAAAAAGTGAATAGTGTAAATTGCAGTTTAAGAGACGACAAATATTTATTGCGTTAAATGATAGTGTTGTCCAATTATAATGTATCGTTGAATTAACGTTAATGGATTTAAACGTAACTACTAGCCAAGTAGTAATAATGTAATCAAATGAGACAAGAGTAACTTGTCGAAATGATAACACTGTATTGATGAACCACCTCGTGTTATCACCAGGTGTTGGTCGAGATTCTTTATTTCCAGATATCTTGTCTGTGAAGTCTGTGATATTTAGACCTGAAAATGTATTTTTTACTTTCCAATAAGATAAGTTATTTCAATAGATTATTTACCTTTTTGATTGAATAATTATTTATTATTTAAACTTACCTACGCACCGCTCTTATTCGAAACTTAAATACAAACATTTTCTGAAGTTAAACACGTAAGGCCTTTAACTAAGCAGATAGCTTAATCTTCTTATGTATTTATTCTAGTATTTCCAGTTAAGTCTAAGCCATAAAGTTGGTAGAAGCTCAGTCAAGGCCTTACACTTGAATAAAGCGAACCCGTAAAGTGTGAAGGGTCTTTTAAAATACGACTTTTAAGGAATTTTCATTAAGCGAATTAAGCAGTAAATATGACTTTGTGCGGCAATAAAGTTTCAAAGGGGAGGTATTTTTAAAGGATTTTATTGCTAGTGCCGTATAAAATATTGCGAGAGTAAGATTTAGATCTTTTATGACCAGTTTTTAATACATTTAAATTATATGGACGTTACGTTACATAGACTTATTTTTATAAATTGTTATTCATACGTTGCTACTGTACTGGCATAACATGTAGAATTAATTAAAAATAAATTTCATGTAATAATGGACTATGTTATAAATTTAGTTTTTGTAATCAGAGTTTCAAAATGAGTTTAGAGTACGCATAGTACCAATATAAATTGGAAGTTTTTCATTCACGAGAAATAAAATATTAATCCCGATAAAGGGTTCGATTAACTATTTATTGTAAGTCGACTACCCAACTATGATAGCTTATCTTATTTTTATCGGATGCTCATAAATCATCATCATCCTCATCACTCAGAAGAGGTCTATTGCTGGACGTAGGCTTCCCACAACGATTTTTCGGCAACATCATCCGATAACTAAGTAAATAAGGTCGTATTACATTAGATTCAAAATTTATATCTATACAGGTACATACTACGCTGCTAGCCTAACCTAACCCTAACATGATATAAATGCAAATATAAAAAAACAAATTTGTTTTCAACAGGTGTCGCGACCGGAGAATCGTCGCTCGGTGTCGGTGGGCGCGGGCGTGGAGAGGCACTCGTATGCGGAGGGCAGAGTCCCCGCGCCACACGGGCCTCCGCCCTCGCCCGGCACTATCGCTATACAGCGCAGGGTCGAGGCCGCCTGCCAGGCCAGCAGGAAACTGCTGGAGGAGACCCTGGCTAAGCCCGGTTAGTATAAACCTCATATCATACGCTATTTTCATTCTATGCCTAAGTTCCATTAAGATTTTAAAGTGGCATCATAGGTGTTTACCGCATTATTACACACATGAATATACGCTATATTTAAAGTTCGTTAGCATTAGGAACAAATATTTCACCTCACAGGTGAAATATTTAAAATAATTGAATTAATACTTACAAATTTTTCTCACTTGCTACACTATTAAGATTAGAAGAAGAAAATGCCTATGTTTGCCGAGAGTACATTTTGGCATCAAATGATCTAAATTTAAGGTTATAAGCGGATTATTACCCGCATAAATCTTCTCATAACATTTTAATTTAATAGAATTAAGAACAGAAAAGTTGGAATGAAATCAGGTTCTCTAGATAAGCTCTAATTAATTGAACCGAATTATTATTTTATAACGTTTGCTCGCTTGCCGACTAGTTCTAAGAATAAGAAGTCATTATACCTGTAAGAGCAAATTGTTTTAAGTGTATATGATTAGAAAAAGATATTTTTCACAAATTTTAAACATCTTTCAATTTCTCCACGTTGCTTATCTCTCAATTGTCGGCATGTTAAAAGTTAAGTTTCTATAACTAAAACACACACACGCTAACTTTTGAAGTGATTATATCTCCATATCGAAAAGAAAGTATGAAGAAGATGTATTTGATGAGATGAGATGGTTTTGATTGATATTTTATTAATCACAACCATAAAGTCAAAATACACATAGAGATTAGATTCCGTCGTTCCGTTTCTATAATATATATGAAGGAAATAAAAGTACCGAAGAAAGCGTCAATCCATAATCATTCACTGTTCTAATGTGCCTGCAATGGCTTTCGTCATTGTCGTGGACCATTTGCCGGAGAGAAAGCAAAGGAAATGCTGAGAGAAGGCGTGAAAGCGCCATCTTTCCTTTTAGATTAATGTCATTTGAGACTGTAAATGATTTACTGAACAGTATTATATCTTTATAGTTATTATTGTTGTCTAACTTCAAAGACTACATGAAATTATTCCAATTTTGAATTATCTTTTCACAAGGATAAAGAACCGTTTGGTAATCACAACCTTGAACTGGCTGGTATTAGTTAAAACAAAATTTGCTAACGAAGGAAGTATTTCCCAAGTTGTAGAAATAGAAATAAATAATAATAGAATATTAACATAAAAGAGTTCGAAGTGTAATCGATTAAGACTACATTGTACAGTAGTTAGATGAAAAATATCAGCATATCGATGTTGTTTTAAGTATTGTTCGTATCGTGTTTCTTTATTAATAAGACATATCTGCACCTAACTCTTGTCTTCATTTTATCCTAATTAAAATTACGTGACATTTAAAAACGAAGTGACAAGAAAATCTAAAGTAAACGTTACAAACACTATCATGTTTTTGCTGCACCGTTTTTTTCTTTTGTCTCGCGGTCCGCTGCTCGGAGAAGCGTACCGTAGTCTTTTCAACTTAGCCAAGTAAAAACAGCACACGCCTCAGTGCTAGTTAGTTGATTAAAGCATTAATTAAATTAGACGTCGGGCGGGCGCGGGATATATCTTGGGAAATCATACGCCCCCTGCGACTCCGAATCATGTGCTAGTGAGATCCTTTAACACGAATACTAGTGGTGCGTTTTTCCTTTGAGTATAACATATTTTTAATACCGGTATTTAATTTATTTTTATGGAAGGTGGCAAACGAGCAAATGAGTGGAAGACGCGCTGTGCTATGATAGACAGGAAAAGTTTTTTCTTATTCGTCCCCTCCCCATCCAATCCTTTTCACCTTCCTATTCTATCCTTATTAGGAACGATGGAAAAGGCAGTTATTAATAATAATAACTACTGGGATTATTTACTATAGGGTAATACTCATTTCTATTCATCGGACATTTAGACATTATCCCCCATCCTTTATTGCGCGTTCAGCAAAAGATTGAATAACATTTCTGGCAGCAGTTTTTCTGTTTATTGTGACGTTAAAAATTTTGGACGAAGGGTTGAGGTCGAGTACTAATTTATCCTCTAAGAATAACTTGAAAATATAGTAAAGATATTTAAAAATACAGGCCTAAGATGGATGGATTGCGTGAAAGGCGACATGATTAAGAAGGGAGTGACGACTGCAATAACGGATGATGATAGATGTAGAAGACGAAAACCTGTTGTGACGACCCCACATAAAGTGGACGGAAAAAGGCAGTAAGATGATTGATATGATATTTAAAAATATAATGAATTTTATTTAAGTCGCTTAGCGTACATACATATAAATTGAAACTTTTGTTTAAAAAAAAACAATAATTCGATATTCGTTAAATATCTCATTCATATTTGAATGGCAGGATATAGTTAGAATATCCTAAACTTACGGAGTATTATTTTATTAAAACATTATAATGTTAAATTTGTTTGCCCGTAAAATGTTTGATCGTTCTGAAAGCCTTCATGAAAACACGTACCTAGTGTCCGGATAATATGAAAGGTTTGCATACGAGGCTTTATGAGAGGCTACAGGATGGCTGCGGAACAATGCCGCAGGACACAAGGGCCATATTGAAAAGGCCTGTAAAAATATCCGCCACAAAAGCCGGTCTAGACTAGAATGACGCCATGTTTCAAATTAAATGCGGTTTAAAATGGACAAAGGACTTAACCTCATTCTCATTGCCGTTTAGGAGTCAATTGCTAGCGTACAAAGTTAGATCGATTCTGTACAAGTATCCAAAGTTGGGTTTATACAGTGGATTATATTGGGTTTGTTGTTGGTTGGTTTCTTTGTACGACTTGTTCAAATACCAAACGTTTATTTTTTAATGTGATCATTCAATTTGCAGACACATACAGGCACATTAATTCGAGATCGTAGTTATCTGTTCTTTTGAGTGTCTTGTTGACTTATGAGTACATAATTTTTATTCGCGAAGACCTGTGATTGGTTCCATGTTCAATATTATTGATATCTATTATGTATAAAATGTGCTGTTGGTCTTCCTATAAATTAATAAGAACAATATAATTGCAATTTTCATTGCATATTTTTCACTTGCTCAATGGTTAAGGGTTAGTAGGTACAACGTATATCAAAGAATTTGTTTCTATGATATTCCTATTCAATAGTGTTTTGTTCAACATAATTTTAAATTTGTTATAGCCATTGCCTTTTTTTTAACTAGGTGACAAACGAGCTAACGGGTCAACTGATGTTAAGAGACCGCTAACCATGGCCATCCGTAACAAGCAACGAGTCGTAAATGCGTTGCATACCTTTAATGGACAGAGGAAAGACAGATAGACGGGAAAAAGGATATTTCTTTTTCTCTATCTATCCCGTCTAGTGAAGACGTACGCCGTCCAGTCGAGTATTTCGATCTATTTAATTTTTAATAAATATTATGTTTTGTAAAAGTAAATCTTTTTAAATATTAATTTTACATTAAGAACTATATGCATGATAAATTCGAGCCTAGTTTCCGTGACACCAATACATCACACTCCCTAGACGGAGCGGATGGTTTTGAATTAATAACGAAATAGGTTGCAACTCGCTCGGTGAGCTTACTACATCCCTTTTCCCATGTATACCTACACATACTATTATTTAGACTCATATAAGACTCGCAGAGTATTCCCATATGCAATATCTTATTGACCTAAAAACGCAAGCCTGAAGCTATGTGAAAAGTGATGAATACCATATCGCATGTCGTAGTTGAAGAATTGGTATTCATAGGCAAACAGGATTCCTCTCTCTATAATGTTATTTTTAAAATATTACAATTTAAAACACTATTGCTAAGTTCGGAAATGCTTATTAATTATTGAAAACTAAATTTCAAAGGCAAACTATTCATTTAGAAAAAAAAATCAAGTAAAATTTCAATATAAGTATTTTGGACTACAAAAAATAACATAGCTATGTAGAAGTTACAATGCTAGAAATTTGTGTAATATTTTTTTGTAAAACATAGACTCTGAGGTCATGCCTGCTGTGATTCACGACTAGTCCAAGACTAAATCATGATTAAAGGAGATTTATTTGTTAAATTTTACACGAACAGCTACAGGTTCAAGCATGGGTGTTTAACCTTAAAAATACAGTGGGTCGCATTCTATATCGCAGTTTTCTAGCAACTACACACAAACCTTACCGAGGGTTTGTCGTTCACCGTTTCGGAATCTATAGGGAATATACATACGCACATCGCCTTTTATATACGTAGGTATGTATGTACATACATGTAAAAACAAAAAAAATCCCATGGGAATTGTACATGTTTCCGGGATAAAAAGTAGCCTATGTGCTATTCCAGGCTATAATTTATCTCTGTGCCAAATTTCATCCAGATCCGTTGTTGCGTGAAAGAGTAACGAACATCCATACATCCACACATACAAACTTTCGCATTTATAATATTAATAAGAGAGTAAGATATTAGTAGGATTATTGTTGGATTCAGTTCTATTAATTTGCGTTTCTTTTTAATTCACCATTTTTTGTAACGGTGTCTCATAATAAAGATGATAATATACAAAGTATAACGCACCACAGAGACGTAATAGAATAAAGCTTAATATCTTTTTGATGACTTCTCTGTACGGTTATTACAATGAAGTTGCACATTGCTTAGTTTATGACTATTACGGCAGCTTATAACCATTTTATTGTACAGTTTTATGTACACGTATGTCTTTTTACTTTCTGAATATGTTTCCATCATAACCAGTAAACAGTTTCTTCACGACGTTTATGAAAAGTTTTAGTAGCAACATATATTTTTTACTAAATTGAGTAATGCGGACTTCGGATTGGGAAACCCTGTTTCAAACCTTGTTAAAACAATCCAACGTAGGGCCGGTCACGAACCGTTTAAATTCATATGCCGAAGTAATCGTTGCCGTGACTTCCTTGAGATGTAAAACGATTTTGTTAACAAAAGAAACCTTCGCGTTTCGTCAGACTGCACCTATGATCAAATGCAGATATGGTAACATCATCAAAAATCACAATAGACACACAACTTCTTTTCTTCTTCCTGTCCTTTTGCCACTTTTTATGTGACCGTAATGGTAAATCGAAATTATCTACTAATATTTCTTTGAACCATTCCAACCAAGCTTAAACTTGGTTGGAAATGGCTCACGATAATAGTCGAATGGCGGGTTCGAACCCACGACCATGTTGTGCATATTTAGCAGTCCGTACCCTAGGTAGTTACAAAAATACCCCTAAGAGCCGAAAGAAGGGTAAAAAGTCCATTGTAAACCGTTTCTTGGCAATATATGTAGCAACCCATAAACAGTTTTTAAATTCTGATAAAACATAAAATAATCATCGTGACAAACGCAACGCAACCCTGAAAACAAAGAACTAAAGAGTAGGCCGGAGTTATTTACATTCATAGCTAATTTCCTCTGAGAGGAAAATGACAACAACCATAAAATACTACTTATTTATAGTAATAATAAACCATTTTCGTTTTAAATTTTTAGAAAATCTGAGTGAAATAAAGGTCTAAGTTGGGTACTCATATTCCTCAATTTATGACGAAGTGGAAAAAAGGCGAAATATTCTTCAAGTTGTGAAATATCATTGATGAACATTTATCGAGATGACTTGTTCATGAAGTGGTTTGATTTTTTTCTATTGAGATTGCAATCCTTTTTGAAAATTATTAAACTCTGCAACCAGTTATTATTTTCTGGTTAAAAAATCTAGGATAATTTAGTCATTGTTTGACAGGTTAATAAAGTAGGCACTTTGTTTTGGTTTAATAAATACTTTCTTTTTCACGGGCAAATATGTAAAACATTGTATTCATAGATAACGGTCGTCATACTCTTAACGACATTTAGAATATTCATATTTTTTAGAATATGTATTAAATTTAATTTTTGTACTTTTCATACGAAACTCTTTTACCACTGCATTTATTATATTAATATATTTTGTGCGATTATTATCATTCTCCTCATCATCATTTCATCTATTATACTCCAGGGAAAAATACGAATCTAATGACACCTCACGCTTAAATATCAGCCAAGCTTATGGTGTGACTGTAACATGTTTTTGTTGTAGGCAACCCGCCGACGATAGTGCTGCCGCCTAGCGGCGGGTACTGGGTAGATGGAGTGGATGATTCTCCCCCTGAGGGCGAGGAGAGCGAGGCGCGAGCGCAGCCCGGCACGCCGCGCCAAACCTCGCGCCGGTACAATATCGACACCGACGACACCGCCAAGTACTACAGGCGGTTCTTCCTTGGCAAGGTAAGCTTCAGTAAAAATAGTTGAGGATTACATTAATAACTATACGACATTATCTTATTTTGCGTGTGAGCGGGACAGGTCATTCCAGTAAGTCCAGTTGTCCGAAAAATTCCAGAAAAGCGTTTAAGTTGTTAGCGATATGTGCGCCGAGATACTTGATCCCACAGAATAGAAAACATAAGGAGAAACAAAAATTAACTCTTACACATCTACTAGGACAGAACGCTAAATTATCAGATTGTAAATCAAACTCCCAGCTTCTGAGATCACCACTTAGGTTAAGAAAATGAAGATGAAGGCGGATTACTTGCAAAATGTCGCAAGTAATCCGCCGTGAAATTTACCGCGCCATGCTGTCTGCTCCGAAGACGGTCGATTCAAGTTCAATATTCGAGTAACTTCTGTCTGTCTTATAAATTTCCGTAGACACCTTAACACGCTCCCCTTGACATCGTAAAGGGGCACGCAGGTTGTCGTCTCAATGCCGATGACCATTTATAAATCGGCCTTGCGATCCGGTAGACCTCACCATACTTGATCGATTGTCAGTTCCTTCCCGTAGATATTGAAGCCTAGACTAATAAGTACCTACGTCCTATGGAAAAATATTATTCTATTCAAACCTTACCACTTTTCACTTCACTGATGTCATGTATACTTCCCGTTTTCCGATATATTGGCATCGGCGGTAAGTATTTTATTTCCCGATAGAACGATACTTTTCAAATTTCGTCTTTTCGGGCCATTTTTTCCCTTTTCATTACAAAGTTCAAACAGACTTGAAAATATAAATTGTAAAGAACAGTTTATAATATCGCTGGTGCGATTACAAAGATGTTTACAATTTTACGGTGACATAAAGGTACATTAAATTTTATTATTAAAATAAATTATATGCTATCGAGCTGTACTCAAAATAATGCCTGAAAGTTAAATTTGTATTCAAATTCATTCGAATTTAGATAGAAACAACGTAACGCACGTTTCACACGAGGCGTACCCTCGCCGTGGTACGTTTTATATCGTCGGCTCCGTACAGTTACCAAGTTGCCAACACGTGTGAACTCTCCCATTCCCACGCCTACTAGCCTTACTTTTTCCTTTTATACTATCTATGTTAGTAATTGCCAGACTTAATACTCCAGACATGATACAGTTCATCCTTGTGCTGTCTTTATTAAACGAGATTTTATGGAAGACTACGTTGACATTATATCGATCAATATTGGAAGGAATACGAAGAAAAACATTTATTAGTATAGTTTAATATTCGATATCAATGGTTTAAGAATGGTTCTTTATACGTTCCCTATAAATAACAATCTTAAAACATTGATTAATTATTTAACCAGTGTATCTAAATAGAGATATCATTCTCTTAGGAAATGTTGATAATTGTATTTTCAAAGCCGATAAAATATTAAGTTCTATACATTCTTGTTATTACAATTAATTATGTATTAATTAAATCGAAAGATGTGTTCAAATCGATATTTAATTTAATGATTAATCACGACCAGTCAAGACTGTAACGATAGAGAAGAAGATTTTGGATCACAATTATAATGTTATAATTTAATTATTTTTCCACCTGTATGCATATCTTCTACGCATACGCACATTAAAATTATGAAAATATGAAAAAAAAACTCCAATTAAATTGGTCGCGGCGCAACGGAGCGGTTAAGGGTCCAACCGCTCGTTACGAATAAAAATAAATAAATATATGTCCCGCAAAGTACAGTGGGAAAAGTCGGTGCAGTTCAGCAAAGCGGAACGGTTTAGCTTCACGCCCAGTGAACCAAGCCTCGCTGCGTAGATCGAGCAGATTACTGTAGTGGCAATTTGATACCAGACCGTGTGCACTCCCTTTATCTCCATCACTTGAATCTGCAACGACCGATCGCCCCATGCCTTATATGGAAAAGTATGCTATTCTAAATATGCTTTCATTATAAATATCTTGATTTGTAATTTCCTTTGAGTAATTCTTAAAAGAGAGAAAAAATTTCTGAGACTAGGTATATACATAAGTAGGTGCAGTCTGTAGACACTGAGCTATACTTTAGAGGATTGTCTAATCAGCCTGTTTGAAATAAACTGTCTAACCTTGCATATTCAAATTTAAGTAATAAATGTAGCTCTGATTAGAACACGAGTAAGATAATTAGAAAAGGAATTGGGAAGAATACTATGAGATTTTGTTTAGGATTTTAGCTTACACTTTATACTATAATTAAATCTTGATGACATATTCTGTGTTATTTAGCTGTTCAATAAAAATCAGGCCATCGCAAATGAGATAATCTTCAATAGAGATGAGCATTGTTACGCTCAATCTATTTGTAACAGTACAACCCTCGACTGCGCTATCCGTTCCACTCGCACAATTATTAGCTTTCTCTAGTTTTATGCCAACAACTAATCTGCCATTTAGCAAACACGCTACTCTAATGCGCATAAACGGTGCTGTGTATTTCATAAAAAAATACCGTTTTAAATATCATAATGCAATCTGGTATTGATTACATAAGATCGCTTACAAGTTCTTACGTCGTGCTAATGTCGTGTGTAAGTCTTACTTAATTGGAGTAGACTGATATAGCAATCTCTATCCACTATTCAGCTCGTTTTTTGGGATCAAATGTGACAAGAAACCAATTGGAGTGCTTGTACTAATGGAGACGCGATACAACTGAGTTTAATGTTCAATACCGAACACTAGTAAGTCCGCCTTTTGATCTATCACCAGTTTGCAAATTAAAATCACATATACGACCTCTTTTTACAACATATCAATACTTGTAATTGTTAGATTCTTACGTAGACTTCCACGTTTAAGTAAACAGTTTAAAAAAAAAGATTATTAACAGCGCTTTGTTTTCGGGAAAGTTTTAAACATATGAACATTTACACCAGTCACGCATATGGATAGACAGAGGTTATAGATTTCAATCGAACAATATTTATGTTTTTAAGCCTAATTAATACTATAAACTTATGCTTGTTACACTTACACGCGGAAACTACTTAACCGATCATCATGAAATTTTGTACACATATTTTCAAGAGTATACAAAATGACAAAAAATACTAATTTGCCCTAAAAACAACCTTCTCGAGTTTAAGAAAAATACTACTACTATCGGTTGTCATAGTAAGTTAGTATGACATGACAATAACAAAAAATTTTGTTATGATTACCCCGATAACAATTTTTTGACATTTACTCGTAATACCAGATAATTATACGCGATATCAAGTTCCATAAAAGTCTAAAATATTCCAACGAGGAAAATGAGAAAGGAATGCGTGCGCAACCGCGGATAACTGCTTTTCACAGTGGTAGAGCCCGTAACAATCAGAAGCAGAAGATATCCCTTTTTCTGTTTATCCGACGAAACGCACTTGCAACTCAATAGCATGTTGTAGATGCCTATAGATAGCGGTCACTAAATATTTGGTGAACTGCTTGCACGTTTGCCACCTTCTTCTATAAAATAATAAGTAAATCATAAATCAAGTCTAAAATCAAAATGTTAACAAGTAAAGTTACAAATTTTATGTTGTAGATAGTTTTCTTCGTTTTTAAGTTTTTTGTTTGCGATACGAACGTGTCAAAATTGATTAGAATTTTTTATCTTAGTTTTTCGATAGCGTTGGCTAAATCGACAAACTCAGTGTTCATGGCTGCCTATTTTTTGTTGCCGCGAAATCGATTAGGTTAAAGCTTGCGATTATGTTTTCTTCACAATGTAACTTTTTTGATTATTTCTTGTTTTATTAATAGATTTGAGATGTTGTTGGTTAATATTTAACTTACAACGTGTATCACTTACGTGTAAAATATTACCGTCATTACGTATAAACCTGTAATTTTCAATAGGTCATTGTGACAACACGGGGTTAGTCCTGATGAAGGAGGAGCTCCGATTGCCGGCGCGATAACGTAGGGTTGACGTGTTAACAAATTACAGCAATCACGATTAGTGATGAGAGAACGCGAAATATCGCAGTTAATTGAGCTATATTTAGTTACATGGTATGTAAATCAAAGCAGACTGATAGCCGAACATAAATACATAATGAAATCTACCGAAACATTAAAATATCGTCGAATATTACAACGACAGTAGTTTTAAGGTATTACCATAGTTAGATAGTTTTAACTCAAAGTTGGTTAATAATTAGTGACAAGTTAAGTCGTAAGATTGCTTTTCAGGATATTAAGACTTATACGAATACACAATGAAATGTTGGCGAGTTAGTTCGTTGTAAATCTTGCTTTATTGTGATTACTTTACTAGTTGACTTCTGAAAATATTTCTAACATCGTTACCCTTAGAAGAAACAAGAGGCACATTAAAACACAACAATAAAATTACAAGCAGAGTTGTGTCTGTAATAAAATCTCGTACTATTTAACTATAACCTATATTGTAGTCGTCCGTATGTTTAAGACGAGACAACATTTCGTAATGATACACGAACGTGTCTATCATATTTAATAGCGTATAATATGTACAGGATGTTTACATATACATTAAATTTATGTCTCAGTAGCTACCGACTGGGTCACCAAAATATAAACAGTTGGGAATTGTGCAATAAATTCAGGTCAATTACTTAAGCGTTCGGGAGTGTAGTACGTATGGTTAACTCGAACTATCCACATTAGTTTACTTCGAAAAAAAAAAACATTAAACCAATTTAATATTGAGATTTGACCTTGATATAGAACTATCTTTTGTAAAAATAGGGATAAAATTTTGATGATAAAGAAGTTCAATATTTAGGTTAGGGTAATGTTAATTCATATTTGGATTTAGGAAAAACAGTTATCTGGTTGACATTCGTTTCATCGTTGTATTTATACGACTTTATAAATGATAAAAATATGTGCTACGCTTAAAAATGTCTCTCCTTGGAAGAGTAAATCTTTCATTTTTAGACACTTGGAGGGAGTTTTAAGTAATTTCTACTTAAGGAAACTTACTAGTTTTATTAAAAACTACAACCATGCTCAATGAAAGGATTTTACAGTACTTTTATCATTTAAATTTTTCAATAGAATATATGGACGAAATTTTTTGAATAATATGGAAATAGATGGATATATCGGAAGAAATAGACAACACAAAGTTTACGACAATCATCCAAACCTTGCGTTAAACAGATGTTTGAACAAAGGAAAAGAGAAAGCAATAAGTAAATGCGTCGTTTTTTTGACGTAAAATTGGTTCTAGGACAATTTCGGCAAAGAGAATATTACGGACCCTTAAAAATGATTGCCATTTTCACTGTCACCGTTCAACTGAATAAATCGGGGGACGACTTAGAAGAAAAATGCTTTGTGTCTGCAGCGACAGTGTCACAAAAGGTAACAAAACAGCTCACAAAGTATTTCTTTGCGACTGTAAAAGTTTGTGTCATTAGAGATTTTCCTTTCCATTGTACTTATTACGAGGTCAGTGGAGTGCGCAGAGTTCTGAATCTAGTTTATTAAATTGTATACTATGGAACGAAATCTGTCAACGAAAATTTGCACACTTGCTAAGAAACTATTACATATTTCGTAAAATGTTCATAATGCTCTGTCCAGAATTACCACATTAAAAATAATAACTTCATTTTAAGATTAAGTGCAACGCCACCAAGTTAAAGATTTAAAACTTTATTCAACTAGGCTGCGTGTTCTTTTTATAGAAGAATTGACCGAGCTCGTAAGCATGCGGCGCACTTCATTCTAATAATAAACGACTAATGAAACTAACTGTTAATTATTATTGTTATTTCTATTAAGTCTATCGAATTTTAAAGTACATTTCTTATAGTAAGGGTTTCCGCTTAACGATTTAAGAATTTTCTTCCCATACGAATCAAATGATGGATGATCCCTTTCAGTGATGTAGCTCGCACGATGCCACTTTAGACGGCTTGATTTAATGTGAATTGATCATTACATCACCTACTGTTATTTCCTATAACACAATAGGAGCCTTTAATTACAAAATAGTAAGATAAGATAGAAGTAGATATGAGATGATAGAAAAAATATATAAATAAATAAATATGCGCTCACACTCTTAACCCCACTCGTATCCCTCTGGGTAGACAGAGATTATGAATTTCATTATGGCGCGATCATAGCATTCACACATTTTTGAGCCACACTTTTCCTCTATAACGCTATTTTTTATCCTATTATTCAACTTGACGCCTAACATTTTTAAGGATCGCATCTCGATGGAACACAACTTTACTAACATGCTTGTTTTACCAAACCCAGCTCTCACTTCCATACATTAAAATGGGGACTAGTACTGCATGTGTATTGCCCTAGACGAGCCATCAAAGACACATGCTAACTCCTCACTACTGTCTCTATAGCCCTATTCATTTTATTTCCCGCATTACAACCTAAATAGACAAATTCTTCCACTTGTTTCACTTCTTTTTTCATTAACATGTATATCAATTACTGTCTTACTTTGTTCACTTTCAAACGTAAAGAAAAGTAGAATGTTTTATGATACACGCTTGCGTCCTTCAACATTATAATCGTAAACCCGGTTGACCGCTCGTTAAAAACCATTACAAAGTTCAAAGTTGTAATTGTGTTTCTATTCAACCCTCAAGACTTAATATGAGGCAGTTGGTTATTATTATTTTGGGATTGTTTCCTCTAAATTACTTTAAACTTTGGATATAATTTATGAAAACTTTGTTATAACATGAACTTTAGACGTTAAACAAACAAATGTTACTTAATTAATATTAGCTATTACAAATTAAATTAGCATACATAATAAATCCTTCTGGAATACCGCTAATAAGCTTACAAAATAACCGAAGATGAACAAATAATTTTAAAGATATATTCGTATTGGGAACCTGATAAAAAAACATTTCCTAATTGTAACTGACTGGTAGTCAAAACAAATTAAGCCTATGTTTCAACAAAATAAAAAAATAATACAATATTATTTTGTACTATCGTTTTATGTCAGACGCCCTTTTTCACCTTCTGTGAATCTCCTAGTTTTATATAATAAAATGGGAGACTCAATCACCAACGTCGCGATCCATCAAAGTGTGGAAAAAAGGAGCCATTAACCCCTCGCCCCTTCAATTACCGTCTTTAGCTTTCAATTTGCGTCTTTGTGGCCCATGAAAAAGGACAAGCGATAAATTTGGGATTTTCAATACGATGACTGGCAATCTTCGGCGTTTGAGCGGTGAACTGAAAGATACAATACTAATATATATTTCATCGATTTACCTACGATGGATAATTTTCGAAAAGAATATTATCCAAATGAAGTCATGTCAAACATACTTATCAAAGTATGGTTCACATGTCTTTAATTGTTTAAAACGACCACATTTTTGCATAAAAATAATCAAAACATCTAATTAATATTATAATATTATAATACCAGTTAATATTTTAACGTAATAACGTTACAACGTTAAAATAAACTTATAAGTTTAACTTTTAATTTGTAGAGTTCTTATTTTATTAATAAAATAATGAAGCCATTGCCGAGGCTCAGTAATTATCATTACAAGCGAGGAGCTATCGATAATCCCAGAGCTTAATGGTTTTAATTTAATTGGTAGATCGTTAATGAGTTCCTGGCAGCAACATACGAAGCTCGAGCTAATGATGTTGAGTTCTGTACTAACTGCAACTCTTTTGCCATCTAGCGACAGTCACGGTATCGTAATTACAAATTACAGAGTATTTAGCTTACAAGAGACGCGGGTTTCTTTGGTAAAAAGATACGCTTGAAGTGGAAAAAATATTATGTTAAAAGCTCCACTATCAAGCTTTTTAAAAGAAGGAGGAGAACATAACGAAGATGAAAGAAGAGGACTAATGAGACGAAATGCAGCTATATGAGTAACTCTTATTTATGGAAGAAGGACGCAAATGAGCAAGCGGTACCCATTGTTATAACATATTACCGCTACCCATATTCATCTGTAACTAGCCAACGATTTGCAGATGCGTTACTTTTAGATAGAGCATGGAGATAGATAGAAAAATTATATTTCGCTTTTCTATCAATACTCTTTCCCCTTTTCATCTGGGGAAGAGAACCGGAATTAGATCTTATTAGTCAGGCGAAGCGCAGAAGTATAAAATAAAAAAATGCTACTGTTTTAAAATATATTTGGCCATGTACTTAAAATATAACAATTACTGAACACCTCAAATGATTATATGGTAACCGTATGTATTTATTAGACATAACAATAGCATATCCTTCAACCGTATACCTAAATAATGGGTTTGTCGAGGTCAATGTAACAAACAAAGAGAAAACTAATTACTATTTCCTTGGTTGGTAGTTTTGTTTTCCTATAGATGTAACGGGTACTGGAAATTTACTTAATCGTATAAACAACGTATTTTTAATACTAGTTATGGTCAATATTGGAATGACGGATATCTTTTTCTCATGCATCATTTGTTCTTTGTTATAAGTGTTGAGTTTTATGTCTATTAAGGTATTGTCATGATACATTTTAATTTCGGTGAGCATTATTATTATTGTCTACGATAGTATAAAAATGCTGTCTTATCTCGTCAATAATTTTGTTTGTAAAATGACGTCAAGTAGTTAAAAAATGACACAATTCACACAATTGAATCCTCCAAACAACACAACATAATTAACCCTACGACGCAATCTCCGAGTGAATCAGAGCTAATAGTGTAAGTGGTGATATCATACACCGGTTTGTACTGATGAGGTAACAGCTGATATGGCCAATAAACGACAAACCCACCTACTATGTAATTGAGACCAACAATTGTCAGATACTACAATGAAAAGATACCGCCGTGTAAACTGATACGTGATACATATGTATGAAATGACGGCAACTTGAGTTTATTTATACTGAAGCCAACGAAGTTACAATAAATCAGTAGTTTACAATTTTGTCAATTAAATTTCAATGTTTTTAGGTATCGTAGGAGGGGGAGGTTGAGAAGAATATAAAATCTGGGACTAAGTTTCACTGTGACATTGATTTTTGTAACTTGACACTTGACGTTGATACTTGTAACCAAATCTGCATTTATGCAATTTCTGCAAACATGCATTTTAGTATCTCAATGTTATGAAATCGAAAAACAAAAATGTTTAATTAGATGAACGGCTCATCACGTCATAATAAAAATATAACTATACCTATCCCCTGATAGTATCACTAATGACGGCAGAGTCCACCCATAAAAGTTTGATAGTTCATATAAAACGTATTTATGACAAAGTTCTGTAATTCGGCAGCTTTCATTAATAAAATATTGGTCGTATACTTCATAGGGTGTGTCCAGTGACGTAATGATGACAATGAACGCCTGACAACTTATTTAACTTTGTACATATTCTATAACTAATATTAACATTAACTATTTATTAAAGAAAGCCGGATTATGTCATAGTTCAGTTTGGGTTTAGAAATCTACAGTAAATTTAAGCTTATTTTATGTGACAAGGACTAGCAAACTTCGTTCAACATTTGATTTATATTGTGTTACGTTATTAGCTATATCAATTTGTAGTAATAGGTGGATGGGTTGGTCTCTGCTTGATTCCCTTCATTTATGTTAATTATATACTCTTTAAGGTTTGTGTCATTTCATCAGTGATAACATCGCGTTCAAAAAATGAACGAGAGAACGCATTTTATTGTCATAGTTTTTTTCTTAAAATTGTTTTATTTTTTATTAGTTATTCTGCTATATGGGGCGGGATATCTGATCTGAGACAAAACCCCAAATTTAATGATTAAAAAAATAATATTCTTGAGTTATTATAAATGGTGTAACTAATACGACTTATTATATTAAAAGATTTTTATAGACCGATTGATATTGAGGTGTTAACTTTTAGAACATAAAGTCAAGCACACACACTCGTATATACACCTCACAGTAGTCCCATGTGTGTATGTATATAACAAATGCATACATGTAGGTTATTATTAGCAATTATATTAATGCAGTTGAAAATATACTTGAAGTTATTTATTATTTAGTTACATATTTAGTTGTTTTTGCTCGACTACTACTAAATATGACATTTTAATATCCACGTTTATCTTTAAAAAGGCTCTAATGGTCTCGATGGTCCAATAATTAATCAATGTTTGCAGAAATACGCGCATAAACACGTTTTTCCTTAATGTGCCTTGACATACACAAGGGAAGTCTGCACTCGTTTTATTAAAATGATAAATATTAATTACATTTTAAACCGGACGCTTCATGATTTTCCTGTTTTGAAATATTAATTTTGTTTATATGTTTTTGTGCTCAAATTTTTATGTTCATATTTGTACGATCGATAAATAAATAAATAAATAAATAAATATGCGCTCACGCCCAGAGCTCAGATGCTCACCCAGAGGGGTAGGCAGAGATCATGGATTTCCATTTGGCGCGATCCCGGCGCACCTCTCTCGCTTCTTCTACATTCATACATCTACACATACATGCTCGTCGGTTATGGGTGCTCCTTAT
>JWHW01011750.1:169446-181964 GCA_000931545.1 Papilio glaucus
TTGTTGCTTCGTTTCTGTAAGTTTTGTAAGATGTTTTGTTTTGTTCCTTTTATATAGTTTTATTTTATAGTTAATTAGTAAACTTCTTTGTTGTAGATTAAGTTGTAAGGTATGTTAAACATTTTTGCAAATAAATTTTACTTTACTTACTGTGTAATTATTTTTTACAATAGAAAGCGGCAAGCAAAGGTTAGCATGATATGGACGTATTATGAGGACACAAGACTGGCATGTGACAAGGAGATTCCTAGATATGAATATGGAGGGATATGTTAGCAAGGGTAGGCTAAAGAAAATATGGATGGATTAGGTGAAAGATAAAATGGTTAAGAAAGAAGTGAATGCTGAAATGACGGATGATAGAGTTATTAGAACCTGAAAACATGTTGTGACAACTGATGATGACGTTGTGCGTTCACCGATCATCTTTAATCACAAGGGTTATAGTGTTGCCAGCCTTTGTGTAGGAAAGTGTAATGATGTAAATAAAAAGAGAAGAAAAAAAACACATTCGGTCATAAGGACTGCCGACAGGAGTAAAAACTCAAAACAGGCTCGACAATAGTTTAATAATAAATAATCAACAAAAAACCATCATAAACATGCTAAAATTCAAAATTTAATGCAAGAAAAATAAACACACATCTGACATCTACGTTAAGTAGACTGTACTTTGTGAAATTATGGTAATTTTTCGATGGATTCGGCCCATTCAAGTCACAATAATTGGGGATGCTGGCTGTACCACTATTTTGGTGTATCAATAAATAATTGGAATAATTTTTTAGAGATTTTAAAATGAGGACTTTAAAAGAAGACTAACTACTATAAGCTCCTTCGACAAAAACGAGGTCGTTATATTTTTTCCTCATAACTTTTAACTTCGTTTAAATTTTCTTTTATTCCCAAAGTAAAATCCTGAATGCTATACTCTGAATGGTGATAAACCTTAAACTTTATTATTCTCGACAGACCTATTAAAACATCAATTACTTCAACAACATACAATGTTAATTTAAGTAAAATACTATTATCACAGATTTAAATACCCCTTTATCTTCTGACAATGAAATAATTGTACGTAGTCGATAGTATAAAGAGAAATTGAAATATTCTAAGAGTAATTAAAATTTTCTTACTTTACAGACTTGCCTTTGTGTTTTAATTGGACAATTAACGTTTTCGCACTTAAAGTATACTATAGTATTTTGTTTTGTAGCACAACCCGAGAAAAGCACTAGAGTTTAATTCATTTTGAGTATGCCAACTGAGTATATTATTCAGAAATTAGAGGAAAGAAAAAACACCGCCAATGTTGGTATGGGGACGACCTTTTTTATTTGAGGAAATGCCTACGCATATCGACCCTAGCAAGTCCGGATTATATCGGACTCGCACAATGTTTATCCCGCGCACGTCTGCACGACTACGGGGACGCTCTCGTACACATCCGCGGCCCCGCATGGGTGTGGGTACAACCTAGATGGATTTATATTCACCAGATTAGTGACATACTAACAATAACTTAATTTTCATCAAGTGTTTTAACTATTTGACTAATCGATCGATGTAATTAATTTTATATATTTATTACCATCTACTTAATTAAAGTTAATCTGTAAGAGATTATATCTGTAATCGCTAAAGGACGATTACTGTCCGACTCAGGACTTCTTCAAAGATAGGCACTAAGATGATACCTCTGCCTTATCAAATATGACCACAATTACAGAAGCTTTGGCTTATAGCGAACATTATGCTATTACTATAATCCAATAAAATTATTTGTTTGGGAAATTAGTAGTTGTATGTACGTTGAGGATATTTGAGCCAAGATTAATTAAAACATTCGAAAGTATAGTGGTAACTTGAATCAAAGTAATAACGATTAAAACCAGATTAAGTGCCCAAGTTTTGCGGCAAGTTAGGTGGCTGTTTAAAGATGTTCTGAGGGACTCAACGGTCGATATTCGGTTAAAAAACGTGTATATAAAAATACTTGTAGACGCAAATATATTAAAATGAACTAAATATTTTACCAAAGCTATTTTAGTACTCTTATAGGTTTTATAGGAATTATAAGAAAGCACTTATTTACGTCGTAAAGATTACTTGAGTTTTCTCTGACGTAAGATTGTCACCTGGAAGCAAGAGATTATCAGTATGGACTATCGATATTAATAAATTGACCTTTAATTTAGAGTTTTTTTGTATGCTTTCATGAATTGTTATGTTCTGTGTTAAAATGATTTAACAACGTTATTCCTTTTATTTAAGTTGCTACTTGTAAACATTAGCGTGACGAGCTTAAACGAAATTTATGAGCATTACTGCAAAATTTCACGACGTAAAAATAAAATATTCTCTTTAATATAATAAAATCTTTAAGCTTTTGAAGTGAAGTGCAATGGCATTTACGTTTACTTTCGTTACTTTAAGGTAATAGCGCATTGAGATTCAAATATTTAATAACTAACTTAACGTTCATATACATTACATTAAATTACAGTTATTTTCTATTCAATATGTTGACATATTGCGAATATTATTTTACTTTTACACAACGCTAAAAGGTAGCGATCTTTTGGGACTTCTAGAAGGAACAGTAATAGAGCTTTCCTATGCCTTTCTTAACCTGTAAATTGTAAAGCGAATTCTAGTAGAAAAAAACAGCCCGAAAGCTTATTTTGTAAGAATGTAGGAGGATGGTCCCTCTTCTTAGCGTGTCCTTACTTTTATGGTAAAAAAATAACATGAAACGAAGATTGCTAATCTTCGTTTCATGTTATTTTTTATCATATCAAGACAAATTTATGTCATGTCATATCGCTTTATCGAATTTGGCATATTTACACCCTGAATGTATTACAAAATAATATATTAAAATATTGTTTATACTATAAAATAGTATACCACGTATATTTATATAAACAAAATTAATCTCAGATTTTCTCCGTTGAAATTTACTTCGTAGCGATTGACACATAAAGGCATTGAGCGAGTTTCCAACTTATTAGTTCATCCTTTATTGAATGACTGAAAACTTTTCTCATAAATGTTTGGGTCTTTTGGGTGTAAAATTCGTTCCGTATTATATGTTTATTTTGAATATAAAAGGTAAAACCTTTCAGCAACGTATTATTAATTTATCGCTGTACATGTAAGTGAAATGATGCCTTATTGTTGCTTGGGAGTCCAACGATTTGATTTTCAGAGATACGAAACCCAGAAGGATTTGCATCACATATTTCCCTTAAGCATCGGAAGTATGCGGTTGCTATTTGTTTTTAGAGATTTAATTCTTATACTTTTAATAATTACCGATGATCCTCTATGCCCCCGTACTTATCGCATGTCTTGTAATTTAATTTAGTTTTAAAATTCTGTTTCAAATTATATTATGGACGACACTTTCAAGCCGTCTGTTATTTGAAGGCAACGATATTGGTCATTGATATCTTTAAATAATTGTAGCCAGCCTAATGCGTGGTATGTATGCTAGGCACTATTTAACTTGGTAGCTTTTTGTCTTTTTATCATTCTTTTTTTAGGTAAATGTTACAAAATATATTTATAATCTGTAATTTCATCTTGAAATTACAGATTCCCATTGAATTGGATAGACTGTCTGGTTATAATTGAGATTTATTATTAAATAAATACTGTAAATTTTAATATAAAATAAAATAATATCTTTACAAAAAAGAGACAGCTGTAAGTTACATTCATTTATGTTCCCGCAAAGATCGTAAACCTGGGAAGGTGATGGTCATGAATTGTTAAAATAGAATTCAGTAGATTAAACGGCTCCGCTTCACTCGTTTCGTGTCGGTGTAAGCCCCAACGTTGGATTTCACGTTAACTACATAAATAAGTACTCGTAAAATAGAAATGTACGTGCGCCTTATTTTATGTGCGGTGGCATTTTTAGTTAATAGCATACCTAACCCAAGAGTTTATACCTAAAAGACTAGCAGATGTTCGTAACTTCGTTTGCGTGTTTGAAAAACCTTAAAACATTCGTTACTTTTTGCGTTATCGCAGGTTTACAGGCGTTTTCGCAGTACACCTTTAAATATGTACTTGTATTTGTAATATACATACTACATATAATAAGAAACATAACTATGTATTTGTTTCAACAATGTATGCGAGCCGACGGGCTCGAAACTAGTCGGTACATACACCGGACTACAGGTGAGTTAAACCGTTATTTAATGAGTTTATTAAAAATGTCAAACGAAAGTTTGAATAATTTTAAAGTTAACACTACTTGAAGTAGTCCAATTAGTGTTTACAGATGTGCATTATTAAACGCTTGCTGGGAATCCCAGATCGTCAGACTAAGTCGGACATGCCCTTTTTGTAAGATGTAGGCGGCATAAAGTTGCCATGAAAAAATTATTTTTAACTCACTTTGCTTACTTAGTAAATGCGTCATGTAGGCAATGACGTTGTTATCAAGAATCTTCTGAAATAGCCTGGGGTTTCTCGCGTTTAATTTATTTTAGTTTGTCTATAGACAAGAATTGTGTATTACAAGTTGATTCCATTTAACTAAATTACATTTTGAGAAATCAATGTTGTTACAAAGAGCATAGCGAGTAATATTGTCTGTTGCTTCTTTTGGTGTTGCAAATTAATTGTAAGATATTGTCTAGACTCGATGTCTTTGTGTATATAAAAAACAACTGACTAGACACATTATATTTGAATGTTTCTTAAATTAAACTAATATAGATATAAACTTTCTCTTACGTTTATGAGTTTAGTGTTCGTAATTTTTAATTAACTTCACCTGCATGGAATTTATAGAAGTGAATGTGATAATTTTACTGGACTGAAAGAATAAAATTAATAAAATCTTGGATAACATTTATTTATTTAAAAACTAAGTTACCAAAGTATTATTTCTTAAAATAGCAGGGACTGCCACACTCAATCACTGTGAACTGAAAAAACACAAAAAAAAACGTTTATTAGTTAAATTGTTATTGTAAATTGGTAGAGACCGCAACAACAACATCTGTTACATGAAAGGGGCGGCTCGACCGGTGAAATACCACGACTTCACATAAGACTCAATAATACGAGGCGTCAAGTAGAAGTATTCTGTGACTGGTTTCATGAGTGAGATGCCAAAGGCCTAATGTCAAAAGACTACTGCAATTATTTAGTCCACTTCCCTTTCCCATCCTTTCCTAATAGGGATAGGAGGAGGAGGGGGGAGGGGAAGAAGAGGATTGGACGGAGCCGGAATAGATGGGGAAAAAGAAATATCCTTTTCCCGTCTATCCCCTCTTCTGTCCACTACACGTAGACAACGCATATGCGACTGATTTGCTTGTTGCGGATGCCTATGGTTAGCAGTCTCTTAATATCAGATGAACCGCTTGCTCGTTTGCCAGCTTGTTCCATAAAAATCGTTACGTAAAAAATGTAGGCAGTCTATTCTTTACTGCATAATACAACTGAAAATAATATCTATCTATCTATCACATATGAATCAAGTATTTAGTATCGAAGAGTGTGTATATGAGCTACTCTTAACTATAATTAACCATCGATCTAGCACAAAATATCTTCTCTACTAAACACTATTACGCAATTACTGTAGAAATTAAACTAAAAGAATTAGGATCGTCAAACATAAATGATTTTTCATCGACCTCAGAAATGTTTGAATAGGACAGAGTAATAACAAAAGATAATTTGACAAAGTAACAATGGATGCAAACAACCCAACTCAATTGTGGGATAGAACAAACAGTAAGACCGCTTTTGACCTACAGGAGTAAGTACTGATCATGAATTTTAATTCAGCATAACCCTAGTATACCTCATACAGCTTCCACACATACATATACATAATAGACAAATTCTTATTATGATATTTTTAATGTTGATTCCATTTTGTATGCCACTAGTCTGGTCGATATAAATCCCTATTTAACGCCAATACTGGCACTGTCACTCCCACTTTCTTTATTTAATTGTTCTCATAAGATATTACATAGTAACATACTTTTTTTCCTATCGAATAGAGCAAATAACAAAAATATTATCAGTATATTGAAGTTCGGCAAAATAAATACGCTTGTCTTGTTAGATTACAGTACGACCATATTAATTGGACACGATGTTTCAGTGAATCTTGCTGAAGAATACAGAAAATGCGTAATAATATTATACTACAATTCGTACGTAAAATATTGTGTATCACCTGTTGTATTTTTTCTATTTATTGGAAATTCAGTTCTGGTGCTACGCCATATGTGTTCTGCTAGAATTGCATCTAAAAATACTTGTAGAAGAGTTAAGTTTGAAGAATTTTGTAGTTTTAATACCAATAAGAAATCCTAATGCACACACATCGTCAGAAAACGATACCTTATGTATACCCGAGACATAGAAAAATACAAACTTCATATAAAATATCGGTTAGACGGTAATGTTAAATGTTTTGACAGTAACATTTTTTTGACACATTCATCCATAATTCATAGTTATTGGGCGCGGAATCAAATTACAAAAATAACTCGAGGAAAATAAGAAACGATTGCGCGCGTAGCCGCAGGCTGTATATAATTAAAAGTAATATTGTATACAACTATGTATAAACATAATGTGGACGGTGTAATTTAAATTCAGGTTATAACTAATTTAAAACATTTAACTTCCGGTCTTACAAAATATCTGTTTTTAAAAATTAACGTAATTTACTTAAGGAGATTTAATGATACTTTAAAAGAAAGTAATACATTATTTTTAATCTAATTAATTTAAAGTGCCTAAAATATTTAAATAATTTTGAAGAATTTTTTTTATAAAACAAAACAATAATAATAAGAAATAGATATTAAATAAACTCCAACCAGATTGAATTTAGAAAACAAAAGAAGTTAGCGATGGAGTTCACCGTCAAGAACCATCATCGTTTTATACAACATGCATGATGACTTATTTTGACAAACCAATGCTATTCCGGTTTGGTCAACGTTAAAATTAAATTATTATGTTTTAAAAACAAATATAGTTCGCACTAAAACGCTAATGCGATCGTGTTATTCCGTAAAGTCACTTCTAAAATGTCGCATTGACGTGAAGTAAATAAATACTCTTTTTAATTGTCTTTTGTTAGAATTTAAAAGTATGTAACAGTTGTTCTATCCTAATCTATCGATGCGTAAAAATACATCCATAATACATAAATCCTGGTAAATTCTATAATTATCTTCCAAGGAAAACACACCATTTAAACGAAACCATTAGGTAAAATATAAAACCACCTATTTACTTCTGTGATACACTTACATACCTACGTACATACTTTAAATGACATAAAGCGTGTACTTTAGTTCTATTTAAATAAACAATGGTCTACTTTAATAAATATATACATAATCTTAAACCGACACTAACTATATCGATACCACTAAAGCTTAGTATAGTTTTCTGCATTTTACTTAAA
Organism: Papilio glaucus; assembly: GCA_000931545.1. Classification (NCBI taxonomy): domain Eukaryota; kingdom Metazoa; phylum Arthropoda; class Insecta; order Lepidoptera; family Papilionidae; genus Papilio; species Papilio glaucus. The sequence continues at coordinate 176,918 of JWHW01011750.1, forward strand.
ACATGAATTTTATTTTACTAATGAATTATAATTTATTCACATCTTCTCGGAGTCTTCACCGTTTCGAAATTCAGTTGCACAAAATTATCAAAAATCATAAACCAATTCTATACAAATGAGTTATATCTGATTTAATGAATCTATAATCCATATTTAATTATTTTGTTGTTTATGTTTGGTTACACGAAATAGAAGAATTGAATATATGTTGTGTAGTGTTTACGAATAAGCGCTAACACGACGTGAGAGGAATTCGTAAAGAATTTGGTAGACGCGAATGACGTTAAGCCTAGTTGTGACGTAATTCATTCGGATTGGTATTTAATGCAACATGGAGGCAAGTTGTGTTTTGTATTTTATTTTATAAACAATCTTTAGAATAGAAATCTTACTTCAAAAAGGAAAATATAATCAATTTTAAAATAAGATCCTAATTTAGCATAATTATTCTTAAGAGTTATTCATTTAATTCTTCTTTACTGATATCACGCTTATTTGGCGGAATACATGCACATTTAATTACAATTAATACGTTTTATGGAGTTTACTTTGAAAAGGAATAGTAGAATAAGTTAATCAAGTGATTTTGATGGTAAAACAGTTACAAGTATATAAATCGATTATGCCTTGCATAATTCCTGCTTCTGTCTCTAATGTCAGTATAACAGTGTAAGTATTAGTCAAATTTAAAATTCATTCATATATTTGTTGCAGAAATAGTTTGTAAATTTCAAGGGCATTTAAGTAATATAAAAATATATAAAGTTTTAAATGCTAAATTACGTTTTTTAAAAAAAATATTAAAAATTTATAAAGTTAAAATTAGTAATAGATGTAAATTTGTTTTGACATTGTCTATGATAAGAACTTACTTGTCATTGGTTGATGAAATAAAGATAATTGAAAAATGGACGTCCCCCTTTCAATTCAACATTTACAAATGTTTGTTTTTATGTTCGGATGTGAGGCAATTGATCATGTCATGGTACCGTCAAGGATAAGAGTGTACAATGTATCGCCGCGGAGAAATGTAAGAGATTGCAATGTTTTATTATAGAAGGATCTAAAATATTGTTATTGTACATCGTCGTTAAATGACGTTTGATTTCAACAAAAGATAATGTCAATTTTTAAATGCTGATAAACTTATTTGCACTTTATCACATTCTTTGAGAAAAGCGATATTTTGAAATGAATATTCTAATGTCTAAGGGTTAATTGGCATTGCAGTATTTAATGAAATATTTCCGTTATTTCTAGTGCAAAAATACAAAAGGAAACTTAATAATACAACAAAAACTTTGGACATTTGTTACAGAGCAAATGCACGGATGCCGCATGCTATATGAATTGGTTTCTTTATACTTTATTCTATACTTCTTTATACACTCATGATTTAAACGTTTATCGTGTCTATATTTTGATATTTCTTTAATACCAGTTAAGAGTAAATATTTTGTAATTTTCATATAAAGTCTAGTCATCTAAATGTTCACACAAAGTCATTAAGAGCCATTTAAGTTACTTCATGGTACACGTAGACTAGGACGTAGTAATAGTTCCCTCCATAATTACACGTCTCTCAGCTTATACGTGGTTTCAATATTCAGCCGAGACCTGTCTCGTTTCCGCACCTGCAAATGAACCTATCAAAGTTTCCAGAATATGTACGTGCATTAAATTCACTGAGCATGCGCGTAGAATACAAACGGCAACTTCGTCGGTGTGTCTATTCAAACAGTTGCTTCGGCGTATCCTTTCGAGCCGTGCGCATACTGACGGCGGGAATCCTTCGAGTGTATTAACTACAAGTAACACCGAGTGTTCTATGTAAGCATATATTGAAAAAGTAGAAAAAGCATGCTGATGTGTATTTAGAGAAACTATTAAATATATTCCTGGGAGGCTCGGTGCGCCTGATTTTATTTTTCGGGGGTAAGTAACTGCTTTTTTGTTAGCTGTCCCTTGTGAGTTTTAGACATCCGCCTGTTGAGCCAAAGTTACTGTAACAAAGCATGAAAAGTAAATTTATCCCCAATCCCATTGTGTACTTGTGATGTTCACTCTAGTCCCTACTTAGTTGTTTAGAATATTTGATTTAGCTCGGAGAATTACGTTTTGAAATTGTAATTTGAACTTTTGCGATATTTAAAAACATTGTTTTCTAACGTATAATTTGACAATACTTCTTTAAAACTTGTATTTATATTTCATTTACATGCAGGTAGAAGAAAGGAGTAGTTTTATTTAAATAAAATACCCTACTAAGTACTACAGAATCCGCCTTTAATTTGTCTCTATCACTATTGTTATAAACATCTCTTAAATTTAAAACACCAAAGTACTGATATTATGTCGATTAAACATAAGGATTATTCTACAAGAAACTGGATCTTCTGGTATTACAACAGCCTGCCGGTCCTGTCTGTTGGTCTACTAAAGGGAGATTACTTCAAGGCGTGGTCCTTCCCCGGTTGAGCCTTTATATATACGGTTTACAGTTTATCATAGCATCAATATATCACATTTAATCAGAGATGTAGGTGTTTTAAAACTTTAAATATTACCTTGTAAGTTTACTTCTATTATTTTTGGCTAACTCTTGAATTAGAAATCTACGACTTTTAATAAAGTCTATAAAAGTTTGTAGACTTCAGCATGATCGAAAAACTTATAATAAGCAATGTTTTTTTTTTTTTAATTGTCAATGTTTACAATTAATGGAACAAACTGGCTATTGTCTTTCTTCGAGAAGACTCTTAAAGTTTCTTATCACTCATACTTGCTGGTGGTCCAGCGCCACAAATCGCAATCGGCACCTCGCAGATGTCATACTGCCCATGACTTTTCATGAATAAATCGACGGTCCCTACGTACACTATCGAAACTGAAAACGGCTATTTTATATTGTCCACATTATATATAATGTGGAAAATATAAAGTAGCCGTTTTCAGTTTCGATAGTGTACGTAGGGACCGTCGAAATGTCCATATAATTTAACTAGAGAAATACAACTCAGGATCATCTCAGCAGAGACTCCTCTTCCTCTTCTCATCTTTTTTTAATAAGGACTGGATGGTAAGGGAGAGAGGGGGTGGATAGGAAAAGAAAATATAGTTTTTCTGTTCATCCCTTCCTCTGTCTATTAAAGTTAGGCAACACATTTGCAATCTATCAGGTTGTTGCAGATGCCTATGGGTGGGCATGGGCCATTTAATATCAGGTGAACTGCTTGCTCGTTTGCCACGTTCTTGCATAAAACGTCGAGTCGGGTGTGTTCGTTTCATTTACTTAAACATTTTTACAAGGATGATAAATATAGGTCGAGGCCTTAGTTACGACGCCATTTTATGTATAAAAATCTAGTTTAATCGTGTAATACACAAAATACAGAAGAGGTGAATTAATTATGAATGATGAATAACTAACACATGCTAATGATTCGTTGTCCGCTTTTTGGGCTCATGTTTCTATAATAGTTTTTTTAATGTATTTATCATTTACAATATTGAACACAATTTAATATAGATACAATAAATACCAAGTATAAACCAGTCATGTAGTTCTTGAATTACATTGATACGTTCATTTTTATCGGCCACCTGCCTACCTGACGCAAACCCTCTTCGGGAATAATTGACACTGGTAAAATAAGACTCAAGTCTTATTTTCCCAGTGTGATAATACAATTCAGTTGCCGTGAGAGTCAAAAGTAGCGAGGATCGTTATTGGTTAGGCGCATTTCGTCTCGTCATCTCGCCACTAGGTATCGATGATGTGCATTCATCTCTTCTGCGTTATAATAATCCAGCGCTGTTTTCCATTCCTGTAGTTAATTAATCGAGTACTTAATTTTTTTTGTGATCTTGGATAAAAGCTTGAATTTATGTATTTTATAAAGGAATTAATCTTTTACACCTACAGGTCTTTTGGATAGTTCGAGTAGACAAAAAACGAAACCGACAAAATCAACCAATGATTTTAATAGAGAAATTTACTGAAGAAAATTTTTTCGAATTGAATCCGAAATGAATTTATAAACGTGAAAGTTAGTGGGGAGTTGATAATATTTTCACGCAAAAGCTCTTTAACGGATTTTGATTAAACTTTTTTATATATTATATTTAATCTAGCTTATACCCTTTATTAAATCTAAAACTACTACAATATTATAGTAAAACACATAGGCCATAATTAAAATAAAATACTAGGTAAATTCTCTTATACATATGAGAAAATAAAAGCGTCCTCTCCTGACTGTTCAAAAATTATATTTATACATTAAATTATCACTATTTAAAGTATATAAACTTTACTTCATACACTAAGTTATTTTGGACAACTAGTTATGAATTTACAACGACGAATTTATTTAGAGGCACGCTTCTAAAAGCAGTTAAAAGTTGCGATAAGCGTGAAAAGTTATGATCATTTAATTTTTAAAATTTTCGCGAACGAAATTACGCGCGTCTCCTGGTGTAAAATAAAATACACATCGTACACTTCCCATGGTGACAAAAGCTTTACGTCCTATAATATTTGGGCTTATTATGCCAAAATATATAATGTTTCAAAACGGTCAGCAATTGCCGTTTTTGTCTAGTATAATTTTACTTTGATTTTAACAATTTGTATAGTAGTTTTGATGCCTTATTTCTTGATTTTTCTTTTTAATTAAAAGCTATGTTTTATTTCATTACGAACGGTGGTTATAGAATGAACGAATCAAAGTCCCCGCTACATTTAGATAATTACAACGCTTCCACATCAAGCCGCTATGAAATAACAAGCCATCGTTGTTGTGTACCGACGATAATTGAAAGTTACCGGACATCCAATTTCTGGTAACGATAATTCAACTTGTTTCCATATAGAATTTCATTTATATTTTGTATAAGAGGAAATATAAATTTCAATCGATTTTTGCTCGACTTCTATTCATCATCATTATCATCAGTTTATCCTAGGCTACTGTTGGACGTAGGCCTCCCCATATATGGGAGGTTTATGCCCATTTTCACCAAGTTGGGCAGGCGGTTCGGGCGC
>JWHW01011750.1:204468-216141 GCA_000931545.1 Papilio glaucus
ATGTTTCTTCTTGAGATACCCTAGATCAATTGCATGAAATAAAATCAATTAGCTCTTCTTAGATTGTTAAAAAAAATAAAGATAATTTCAAAGTGTCAGTAAAACCTTTTACTTATGTTGGTTTTAAAATTTTCATGATCAGCTGCCGAAACATTAAGACGGATACTGCATGGAAGTAATTTATAATTACAATTATATCTACAGAAAAACAACAGATACTCACGCGTAGAAGTGGTAACTAAAAGATGGGAAGGATAGAAGAATCAATCAGTAAAATTCCAATTTCAGTCTTTTGACTTTAACATGTTTGAAGCAACACACCAAGACAAATTCAAGCGATGACTCGTTCTTTGCTCACCTATGGCCCTCTTTTATAGCTCGCTAAGACGAATAATGTCACCGTAAATCGATATCATAATTAGATTTTGACAAAATCTGTACAGGCTTAAAAATATTATCTTCTTAACATTGAAGAATGTACACGTACACGTAATAAGATTTTTATGCAAAATTCCATTAGATAGGCCATAAACATTGTTACATGAGTGATTTAAGTGGATTGACAACAGATCGCAATATTTCTACGAGATTCCTTTTTTTATGAAATTAGGGATGAAATTAGGGGATCCAATTAGGGGATGAAATTAGGGGATGCAATTAGGGGATGAAATTAGGGGATCCAATTAGGGGATGAAATTAGGGGATGCAATTAGGTGATGAAAATAGGGGATGAAATTAAGGGATGAAAATAGGGGAGAAATTAGGGGATGAAATTAGGGGTTGCAATTAGGGGATGAAATTAGGGGATGAAAATAGGGGATGAAACGAAGGGATGAAAAAGGAAGAAAATAGGGGATAAAAATAAGGGATGCAATTAGGGGATGCAATTAGGGTATGCAATAAAAAAAGGGATGAAAATAGGGGATGAAATTAAGGGATGAAATTAGGGGATGAAAATAGGGTATGAAATTAGGGGTGCAATTAGGGGATGAAAAAAAGGGATGAAACTAAGGGATGAAAATAGGGGATGAAAATAGGGGATGAAAATAGGGGATGAAAATAGTGGATGAAAATAGGGGATGAAATTAGGGGATGAAAATAGGGGATGAAATTAAGGGATGAAAATAGGGGATGAAAATAAGGGATGAAATTAGGGTATGCAATTAGGGGATGAAAATAGGGTATGAAATTAGGGGATGAAATTAAGGGTTGCCAAGAGGGGATGAAATTAAGGTATGCAAAGAGGGGATGATATTAGGGGATGCAATTAGGGGATGAAATTACGGGATGAAAATAAGGGATAAAATTAAGGGATGCAAAGAGGGGATGAAATTAGGGGATGCAATTAGGGGATGAAAATAGGGGATGAAAATAAGGGATGCAATGAAACACTACTTACCCTTAATTCTACTTTCAAACTTTAACATTTATACTATTGGTAGATTATTGAAGAAACGTCCATCCATCCATCTCATCTAATTTCATCCCCCAATTTTTTTTATTCCCTAATTTCATCCCCAATTTTCATCCCTTAATTTCATCCCTATTTGCATCCCCTCATTGCATCCCCTAATTTTATGTATGATTTCATCTCCTCCTCCCCCTCCCCCACATATCATACTGGGCAATAATAGTAATGTACCTTTTACAAGATATATAAAACATGCACAAAGAGCACATACACGTAAATGAATTTGTGTCCTTCTTTCTGCGTGAATCAGAAATTGTTCCTATTTCCCTTTCTCAATTGGATACATAACAAACTTGGTATATGTACAAATGAATTACTTAAATATTTTATGTAGTACTCTCAAGTGTCTTTGTCATTTTTTTCTTAGAGAAGTATCCGGAGCTACATATACTTCCTATAATCTCTTGTTTTAAAAGTTTAGGTAGAACTAACAATTTCTTATGTTTTTCATACTACAAATCTATTTAATAATATTTGTAAGCCTTTTCTTTCTATATGTCACGGATCCTTCGTATGTTCTAGTAAACTGTCACCTGAAATAAAATTTACGTGAATACACCAATCACTCCCGTTCCTAAATATATTATAGCACATCCTCTACTTATTCAAACACATATAAAAAAAATTCATCGATTACAAAAAAGTAAATAAACACGTTCATGTATGATGTAATCTAGAATATGACATCTTTGTAACACTGAACATGGTATAATGACCGTATAACGCTTTTGAACCATGTTTCTTCGATATTACCTTACCTTGTTCTTGTTTACATGACTGCATGACGTTGGATTTTGATTGACAATTGACAACGACTCCATGGAGGCCAACTGTATTATAAATCGCGTCGCTAGTGGTGTCTTCTTAATTGGTTTATTAAATTTAATTTAACACATTAGGACCAGTATAAATGACTGATATTTTTTTAACGGCTAGCGGATTTACAGCCGGAAGTAGAAAAATCATGGAGATTAATTATATTTAAATATTTGTTGTTATATTTTTTTCATGTTAAATAAATTGATTTATTGCTGGCAACATGAGCATAACATCGCATCCAATCACATCACTCGACTGCTGTTTATCATTTTCGCTGTGTTGTCTATCTTGATAAAATCTTGACGTTTTTGTCTATCCTTTTTACGCATTCAGGTTTTTCCGTCCTAGCCTTCCGCCTAGGTCATGTCGTAATAGCTCAGCTTGTCAATACAAAAATAATTTTTAGAATCCGTTTAGTAGTTCCTAAGATTAGCGCGTTCAAACAAACAAACTCTTACGCTTTATAATATTAGTATAGATTTAACGTCATCGTCACACGTCAAACATGTCCATGTTATCCGTACAGCTTCGTAAACAAGAAATACATATTTTACGTTTATTTAAGTTTCGAAACATAACATGCATCAATAATCTGAGGCAAACTTCAACGTATGTAGATACCACCGGGAAAATTGGATTCGCTTACCTTAAAGTTATCTGTGCTGGACGCCGGCCGCATTGGGAAATTCAAGCAACTCATTGGACACATCATCTTGCCGCTCAGCGAATTGGAAGGTGTTGCATCTGACGAGGAGCCACAATTATATAAATTGGACATCGAAAAGGTTTCATTATTTGTTTATTTTTGGCGTGTTAATAGGTTGTCGAAATGTTTAATGATTTTAATACAATCCCTAATTTGCAAAAGCTGAGATAGTGTGCAAGATAGACTAAAACGAGCTCAGCTAAGACACGAGTCCTAACTGAGCTCCTACTCGTACATAATTAAGAATAAAGTAGGACCCAAAAACTTTCTTTGTGGAACACCGCATACAATTAGAATTCTTCACTTAAAGGTTTGTGAATGTCTAACGATCAAGTACTTTCAACATTACCTTAAAATAGATCTAAATCAAAAGTAATACAATAATCGAATAGTACTATTCTAATCAGTAGTTATGGACGTAGGTAGCTCTACTGCTACTTATATCTTCAACAATTTGTAAAGTAACTTTAGGGAGTTTGCGTTACAAACATATCAAATTGGCTATTTATGTACTTGATCTGTCTGGGAGAAACTAGAATAACAAGCGTTTGAAGGTCATCTGTGTGAACTGACCTAGTTACATTCGCATCGTTTAACATTAGAATAACACTGTAAAGGCACGTAGTGAGATCAGTAAAGGTAAGCTTGGTACAAATTAGTACCACGATTATTAATAACACCAGGTCAAGACAATATTTGATTTGAATCTAATGTTGTACTTAATTTTGTGCCTTTAATGTATATGTAATACACATGTACATTCGCTAATAATGGACGATACCACAGTTTAACAATCACATAATATGATTGTTTTAACTGAGACGATACTACTGAAGTACCCTTATATAGTGGTGTTTTTAAAGGTCTTTAAAATTCAATTCGGACATTCATTTACTACTGCACAACAATAATTATATTAGTCAATAACCAAAAATGTATGTAGAAAAAGGTAAACGTTGAAATAAGCTCGTTAGATCATTTTTTTTAAACTACTTTTTATTTATAGCAATAATATTTATAAATTTAGAAAACTAGATTAGGTCATAACATATTAAAACATATATAATATTGCTTATAATATTATGGTAATGTTTCTTTATTAATTTAAATTAATTGTTTCTAGGAATTGCAAGAACCCACTTCCGACTTAGGGGAGATGATGGTATCGTTGGTTTACAATGAAAATTTAAACCGACTTTCTGTCACCGTCATTGAGGCCCGTGGGCTAAAGGTAATCACAATTATTATAATGTAAAGCTCTAATTAAGTAAACTAAAAGTCCCAATTTATTTTCTATCCCTATGAGCCTTACAAGTGTGCATCCTGCTTGTGTGTGTCCTTAATAAGTGTGCTAATTTTCAAATTATCTTTAAATTATGAAGTTGAAGAAAATAGATAGATTCCATTACATACATAAATGCTTGACAAATTATATGAGATATAAAATATCAAGAGTAAAAATAATAATTTGTGTGTTATATTGTAAATTATAACATATTATCCCCCTTACAATCATAAAATATCGAATATCAATAACAATAGGTCAATAAACATCCCTCTTAATTGGCAAATCGCGGGAGATCGTGCTAGGTCTGGCCATTGCTTGTCTATAAGTTATTTTGTCTATTCCTAATCTCTTCTTCACTCTTCCCCCAATAGGCATGACAGGATGTACATATACGTATTCAGCGTTCATCCACTCCAGCGTCTAGTCTTGTCTGTACCTTCTTTGGTACCACCGATGTAGGAACCTTCTTACGAAATTTGGTTAATAAATGGGTCCTGCCTCCAGTCGAAAAATCTCAACCATCGTCTCCACTCTCAGGTCATCGCACTTAGGGCACTCCCACGAGGCGTGATGAGCGTCCTCCTCAGCCTCATAGCATCTCAACTCAAGCAGTCTCAAATCGCACAGCTTCTATCTGAACCATCCATTGAAAATTGTGTGACTTGATAGTTAGGCACGACCCACGTGGCCCCAAGCCCTTACTTCTGTGACAAAAAAGGATCAGGTTCACCTTTCTTATCATGCGTCAATCTTTTCCGCCATTCACCGTTTATTGTTTGTGCGAATAGCTGGACCCATCCTCATCCAGACGTGAGGTAGTCGCACGAGTGACGCAGGAGCGTGCCTGCCGGGGAGTGCGCGCGCGCCGCACCGCCGCCGTCGAGGTGACCGAGGACGGCGCGGCCCTTGTGTCCGAATGCTTCCACTTCAGACTCAGCGCGGACGAGCTGCACACAACTTGCGTCACAGTGCAAGCACTACAGCCACATTCCGTTTATGCTAAAGGTAGTTGATAAATTATTTTGCTTAGCATCTGTAATGTCATATGTGATTTTTTTTCAAATGGTTGTCAACTATATTACTCATCGAGTTTTAAACTAATCCTATCTTGCAACCTAAGAGTAAGAGTTAGGGTCATTAACCCAGCGACAAAATAAGGTAAATTCATAGCAATTATTCCCTCGCTCAACTTATTAAGACGTAAAAAACCGCAATGGATTAAATATCTATTTTTTCTCTTGCAGATCGATTGCTAGGAAAATTTGTATTAGGCTCGTATATGTTCGCAAGAGGGCGCGCCCTGCAGCATTGGAACGCAGCTCTCGCGAGCCCCATGGAGCAGGTGAAGCAATGGCATCCGCTGACGAACTAAGCCCAACGACCCCCGCCAAACTTACGTCTATGTAAGATAGCTATTAATATATTTTATGTTTGTACATGTATATCGTCCCTCAACTATGACAAATCTTTTGAAATCTATATTTTACAAACACAAAATCTTACAAGCACTTTATAACATGATTAATATTGTATAAACATAATCAATTTTGCTTACGATTAAAAAAAAATTATGACTCATATTTATGATGTAAATATTCCACATTATAACTTTAACGGATATAATTCTTCAGTAATAGATATACCCTTTATATTTTTATATAATATATTGATGTTTTTTTTTTGTATATTTACAGTTTAAGCGATGGTAATTTTAAACTTTGTCTATGTTTTTATTATATCTTGTATTAAAGTAATATATAATATATTTACCAAAATTATTTGGTCATTACAAATAGACATCTTGTTATCTTCTTATATTTACCAAAGCTGTAGCTTTTTAAATTCAAATAACAATTTTGAAATAAGATAACTTATCAATATTAATATTTTAATGATAAATATAACCAATATCTTATATATATCTTAAATTCTATATATAACATGTACGTAGTGGGTATGATTTTACTGTTGTTAAAATAAAGCAAAAATAAAATGTGTAACGCCAGATTGGCTAAATAATGTGGTTTTATTTAAAAACAAATCTTTTTTTAACTGAATACTTATATATATACTTGAAATATTATATACTTATATAATATTTCAAGGAAAGAGCATACTCCTGCCTTAAAGGTCAGCATCAGTTCCTCTGATATTATGGATGTTCATGAGCGGCAATTATCGCTTAAAGTAAGGGCCGCTTCTAAAATCGTCTGCGTGGAAACACCGACCAAATAATGCTGCTTTTAGTCGTTATATGATGTCAACATCTGTCTGTCTGATGTCAACATACACGGAAAGTTCCAGAATCTCCGAAACTGACCATTTTTGAACTTTACTATCAATGGTCATCATGTTAAAGACCATAATATGTGGTTAACTATACTTCCAACCCATTCAACTGAATAACTATTTTATAACATTTCGACGTGATTCTTTAAATTCACATAACTTGTTATTAATGAAATGAATGAGATGAAACAAACACTACTTTTTGTTAAGTGGTGCTTACTACACTACATTAGTGAAAATCGGAACCACGTCGGTTAAACCGTTTCTTAGCTTAGCGGCTACAAACTCACAGACAGACAAAAAATTTAACAATAATTGTTTTGGGTTCTATTGCGTTGATAAAGGCTTTCTACAATATTTTGTCACATATCTTTTATGTAGAGACAGGGATCAATTACATTTTTATTATATGTGTAGATAGGTATTGATGAAAATCGGTAGGTACAGAGTTAACACAGGGACACCCGAATTTAATGAAAGTTAGTAGTTTCACGTCAGCAATCAATAATAATAGACAATAACGATTACATCCCCGTACAAGGTCAATAGACACAAATACTCCCACACAGAAAGAACGAATCGATGTTTAAAATTTGTCATAAATAAGCTTAACTCTACTTTTAGTACGAGGCTATTTAGTTTCATAATTCAAATTTAAAAAAAAATCGTCAATAATCTACACTGCATACAAATCTAGATAATTATACACTTTGTACTTACGAAGCCCTGTTTACTAATAACTAATATAAAACTTAGATAACGTACACTCTTGACTTATTGATGGATGTATAATTTATTTAAAAAAAAATAATATCTGTGAATACAGGAAGGACTGGGACGTCCATATATACTTCACACCTGTATTCCGGGTGAATCCTACGGCCATACTAGACCAATTCATTTTTCCATTCAGGAGTCCGTGTTCAAGACAACAAGAGTAACGCGCCTCGGGTTTCCATTACCATCCTCCTTTCCGCTTTATTACATAAAGACCAGTTACCAGAAAAGTTATGGATGCGTTATCAGACGTTACTATGGGCGTTGATAAGTAGGGGTGCTCACAAAAATCACGCCCGGTACACGGTATGTACCATGACAATTATCTAAACTAATATTATAGAGAGAAAAGATTTCATTCTTTGATCCTGATGTGCTCAAAAACTAGTGAACAGATTTTAAAAATTATTTCACCAATAGATAACTTTTCTATCAACAAGTAACCTAAACTGTATTTTACTATCTACCCGACAAAGCCAAAGCAGACTGCTAGTTAACAATAACTTTCACGAAAGCCTTGCGCGAAGTTCTTTATTCTCTTAACGCTTCTGTAATAACAAATGCCAATTTTCATTTGCCAACTAATCAAATAAATTCCAATATTGAATCACGGTAAATCGTTTTCATGGAAAAGTTAAAGTAACTAAGGTAAGTGGATTGGAAAGTTAAGACAATTTACAGTTTTAAATGGTATTGGAGCTTATACTTGTATTATTTCTCAAATAATTAATATGACGGTTCCCAAAAATTAAGTGAGGAGGATTTGACGGCAGAGGGGGTGGATAGGAAAAGAAAATATAGTTTTCCTGTTAATCCCTTCCTCTGTCCATTAAAGGTACTCAATCTTTCTGCTTCTCATTTGCTTGTTGCAGATGCCTATTGGTAGCGGTCATTTAAAATCAGATGAACGGCTCAATTGCCACTTTGCCTTATAAAAAAAAATATTTTTTGTAAGGGGGTAATTTTTGCTGAAAAACCTTTCTGACGAATATATGAAAAAGGATCAACGGTAAAGGAGTGACTAGGTATCAATTACTCGTATATGTATGTAGTATAAAGATAAAATTTGATTATTTTAAGAATTGATTTAGATACTATTTTACCCGTTAGGAATCCTTTTTATTTTTAATTCCATTCTCTTTGGAGTTGTCAGAGTTGTCAAATAACGGAAGACGTTCGAAATGACGCTGTAATTTGTTCTATTTTAAGAAATATTCTGAACTTTCGAAACATTTTACTTATCACACCCCACAAATTTTGGGCGCTCGTCCAGGATGTGAATACATTGTTTTGGAAGGGAACGACGACCAAGATTACCTACGAAAATATCACCATGATATTTTTGTATTGAACGACTAATGAATTTCCGTAAGATTGATTTATTTTATGATATAAAGATTTTAAGAACCTGTAATCAGTATTTGAAAGTAGTAAGAAGACTTTTTAAAGAATAATTATTGGGTGCAAGCACAATAAAGACGAAAGGTGCCTCTTAAAAGAGATAAAAAAGACGAACAGATTTCTAGATCTGGGACGAAGATATATTTTAGTGATTCAGAAAAATCCATGATAACTTTTACCGACGATGACACATATCCGATTTCCACCTGGATCAAGAGTTTGAGGCTCTCAAGCTCTCAACTCATCCAGCACTGGGCGTAATCCTGTAAAGATTTAATCTTACAATTGTGGTGACACTAACCATAGATCACCAGCTTGTACGAAAGGCATTAAATGTTTCGGATGTAACGAATATGGCCATAAGGAAACAGAATGTCCAACCCACGTTAAGAAATCACTGAACATTCACACTCACACTCAGAAAGAAGAAATAAGGGTTCCCCATAAGAAGATAAAGATTGATGGAGTTGACGTGATGGCATTGATTGATACGGGAAGGGACGTGAACCTAATAAAGACTAGTAAATTGACAGAGACTAACCACTAAAGGACTACTAATCCCCGGACCATTCGGCTTTCGTGCCAAACATTCATGCACACATCAACTGCAACGCATCACAAAGTACATACATCCTTACCAAAGAACAACGCAGCTTTAACACTGGATCACTCTTCCTCGACGTGGTGAAGGCGTTCGATAAAGTCGGGCACAGCGGTCTTATATACAAGCTATACAAGTACGGAGTGCCCGATCGTCTCTAAAGGCCTTCAGCCTGATGTTTTATGTCAACGCCTGCAGTGAATGGTTCCAGAAATGGAGGCTCAGGCTAAGTTAAAACAACTTCGCAGCAAAATCACACACCATTCTCACCAGCTAGGAGGGCCATCGCATTCGCGATACGGCCACATAGCTGGCAGGATTTTCTCCCCTATTAATGATCGAAGTGTTGCTGGAGTTTATTCCGCCACTTCTTCTCCTACCGCAAACGCTCTCCGAAGTGGTAGTATTGTAAGCTCTAGAAATTCATATAATCCGATAATAGCTACCGATCGAGCCGAGGCTCGGCCCTCTCGGGCACCCTCGAATCGGGATGCTAAACGCGTAATGAGTGACAGCCCAAGCCGAGGTCCCGTCTGGGTTGTCCTTGAGCCGAGCCACTCCATGGAGCGTCCACCGAAGCGACCTAAGAGCTCGGCGGCCTCCCTATCCGGTTATAATAATAAAGTAACGGCCTCTGCGCCCTGCCTCCTCGAGCCAGGTGTAGCTTTAAATATCTCCTCTAGGCAATTGCTACAGTGACATTTGAGTCACAAAAAGAAAAGAAAAAAAAGAAGACTCTTTATTTTTTCCCCTTCCTATCCTTTCTCAATATGGAAAGGATGAGAGGGGGAAGAGGATTTTACCAGGAAGCAAGAAAAGAAAAAAATATATTCGTTTGCTTATCCACTCCTCTGACCATTGAAAGTAGGTATCGGCAACTCATTAGCTTGAGACGGATGCCTCTCGGTAGTGGTCACTAAATATGGGTCCATTCGCGTGCTGGTTTGCCACCTTCTGCTGTAAAAAAATAGATGAGTCAATAGATTGAGTGTCGTATTCCTTAGCACCTGATCTAAAGGGTAATCAGTAATCAGACCAATTAAAGTATGTTATGGTGACATCTTAGTTCTATATTTTAGTATCGCTGTCAATTTTCCTCTGCGTCTGTTGAAAGACGCCTGCAGACGAAAATATCGTATCCGTGCATGGAATATTCTACAAATTATCGGGGTTCCTTAAATTATCTACCCCTCTGGGTTACGAGCGTGAGCGTATATTTATTTATTCAAAATTATTTTTTTACATTTCAAAAATAATCATTGAAATTTACTGAATCGTTGTGTTGAAAGGTCTGGGGCCCTAAATAAACATTGTAATGCTATTATACAATTCCGCAAAACATTTGGCGGTCGAAGCGACGTTGAATCTCAGTTGACAGTAAATATCCCGAGCTTGTAACGATCCGCAAATCAAATATTAACGGTGGATTCAAATATCCCCAAGGAATTTTAAGGGTCGTGTAATTTCTCGAGTCGCCCGAGTGACTTGATAAAGTTTGATGGAATTCAAGGTTTAGTAAGATTTAAGCAATAAAATAAAAATGAATATTTTGTTTAAATTGCTCAAACAAAAGTTTTGTGGCAATTGGCATTAATTCATATCTCTGTAAGACGTTTGTCGAAAATACTGTACAGAGTATACGTTGCTCTTTCTTGTTCAATCCCACCCAATCGCTATACGACTGGTTTTAACCCATAGGTCCTAGATGCTGTGCTGGAGCCTAAGAGCTGTCGATCGAGTTCAATTGCCTCGCGAACTAATGTACACGTCGCTTTAATATTTGTGTCTATCGCTGCTGCCAAAGACTTGTTGATTAAATCCACAAGTTTAGTCTTTGGCAGCTTCTAATATATATTAAAGAATGAAAAAACACTATGACAACATCAGAAGTATGCCTAAATTCGTTTTGGAATGGGATCTCTTTGGATTTTTATTTCCAAAGTTAGAAGGGAAGAACTTATATCGATCAGATTAGTGGCTTACTAAAAAAGGGCGATATAAAGAGTACCCGATGTAGGCATTTTGTGAACCGGTGAACCCTTAAGAATATTGGATGAAACAGTGGAGTAGACAAATTATTAGTAGGGTCGTTCAACAGTAGTCTCAACGTAATTCATCGCACAAATTTTTATCCACGTGGTTAGTGCATTAAAAAGGAGCCAATAATGAATAATTTATGAGCGCGGTATTAAGTTACGCTAGATAAATGAAGGCCGTGCGTCATATATTGATATTATAGCGGTGGTTAAATTTTACCACAGGCGCGTTAGTAACGTTAAAAGCCCATTTGAAATTACCCTTGTCATATGAGAGTACATTAA
>JWHW01011750.1:228508-242442 GCA_000931545.1 Papilio glaucus
ACGCAGAATACTTCTACTTCACGCCCGTTTTCTGTGAGGTCGTGGTATTTCACCGGTCGAGCCGGCCCATTCGTGCAACAGATGTTGTTGTTGCTGGCTCTACTACTGTTATCACTGAAGTAAAGTATAAGTTTCATCTGATGAGTGAGGTCCAATTCCATTACTTTTCGACTTCTTATACTTTCCTAATAAAGGTTAATGGGATGGGGAGGGGATGAACAGGAAAGGGCAATATACTTCCTCCTGTTTCCTCCTCCGTACATTAAAGGTAGTTAGGGTAGGGTAGGTATCTGCGACTTATTTGTTTCTTGCGGATGCATACTGGTAGCGGTAGGTAGCACTTAACACCGGGTGAACCACTTGCTCGCTTACCAATTTTACGGAAGGGTAAGGTCTAAAGTTAATTGAGGGCGCCATCATTTTATGATCCTTATTTTTTATTATTTATCAAAATTTAATTTGTATGTGTCTTATTCTTTTTAAAGTAAAACAAAACATTTTATATCCAACATAGAACGAAAATTATAAATTTTGCGTACAAAAAATTCAAAGAAACATAATAAACGCCTATTTGACTATGTCCTTTAAAGAGCGCCTCCCTACACTGAAATATTTACCCTTTTACTATATTTACTGACCCCTTAATTGGTAGGGTTCACGACGTATATTATAATACTATGTATATTATACTACTTATATTTATTACTAGCTGATACCCGCGACTTCATCCGCGGGGAATCAAATAAAAATATTAATCACTTCACAAAATAGAATTTTATAATCCTATTTTGACATTAATTGCTTTTTTTGAATTTTTTGAATTTTTCAAGCAATTAACAGTAACAAAAAAGACGGCTGTTTACGACCTCGTAAGCTGCGGCACCAAAAAAATCTTAAGATTTTCCATATATTATTATAGACATTTTAAACTGCATTGTATAAGGATTTCCGATTTAATGTGAGTGAAGTGTATTAGCCATGCGAAAGAGGGCAATGTAATCAATAATGAATATTGTCTTTGTTGCACGCTCCGATCGTCTGGTGCGCCACTCTCGTCTTCGGCATTAAACAAGTAAACACAACTCCGCGTTTTATTTATGAACACATTATTGGCTATAATATATTGTACATACTGTATATTTTGATTTGAACGACACCGAAACCAATACTGATCAGTATCTCGACCACCACTTCATCACCCACGCCATCACTGTCACTACCACCGTCACCACCAACTGCATTACCGTAACCACCTCCACCACATCACCAACAACGCTACCGCCATCACCACCAGCACCACCAACGCTAACACCATCAACATCACCTCCAACACTAACAACATCAACATCAGCATCACCACCAACGCCCCCACCGTCACCAACACCAGCACCACCACTACCACATCAATACCAACGCTACCACCACCATTACCACCACCAAGCAAAAAAAATCGGTTGTCACTTCGAAGAATACCGGAATAACCGGAGTGAGTAAAAGACTGACAAAAATTTTAAAATTGTATTTTTGTTATAAGTACCGTATATACATCAGGTGTATTGCGTATGGATATTTAATTTTGATATTACATACAGACACTTCAATTTTATTTATCTGTATGGATTACGAATTGAGTACAGGATTCGCCTGATAAAAAGTAATACACATTTTATTTGAGGAAATGTCGGCTCATATTGCGTTGCAGGTTTTGTTACAGTTACTCGGACTGCAACTTAATTTTCTTCTAGCCAATGATTATCTGATGTGTAACTGTAGCTGTCCAAAACAAATAATTTTGTTTTTCTAAAAAAATTAATTGAACTACTACAAAAGTTGCTTTAATTTAGATAAGGTATCTAAGTAAGTAAACAACTTATAAATAGCTTTAATATCTCATGTTTACATTTAATATTTTAACAGTACAGTAAAGTTACTTTATGTGGAAACTAAACAAAATAATAACCATACAAACTTTTATATTAAAGGCATATGCACGTAGGTAGTAAAAGCATAGACAATAACATTCCTTGGAGTATTTCCCAACCATTTACGTCACCTGAGCTCAATTATACAAATAAGAAAAGGTAATGAAATCCTACGTAAAAGCTTTTAAAGCTTTTGAGACACATTATTTTCACTATATCATAAATTTACCTGTGAATACAAGACCTCATCTCCGTGAGATAGAGATGCGGCGAGAGATTACGCACTATTTTATATGTGTCCATCGATAACGGTAATTATCAGCATCGAATTTCAACTCTTTATTTATTAACTGATTACCGTTTCAAAATCACTGACATCAAGCTTTACTATATACTCAAATCTACATATATCTATTCACGTTGAACCTAACAGTCCAGTCCAGTATATAACAATGTAATCTCTAATCGTCTCATCCTTCTTCGAAATCGGTAAACTAAAAAGAATGGTATGGACCAATTTTTCAGACTCTATTCAGATCTGAAAAAAACAGTAACACATTTTATACATGCATTGTTAGCCCTTAGACGGCGTTGTCATACTAATATAACGCAGTATGGTTGGTATTAGTTATGTCGGATTGTTATAAATTAATTGTTACCTACAATAATATTAAAACGTCCTACTCCTAAGTACTGTTTTTTTTTATTTGTAAAGCTCATGGAGGGTTCAATGAAGTTTGTTCACCAATAAAACTTTTCTTTAATCTACGTTTTCTTTTTCACTCTTCGTCGCCTTAGTCGTTCTTTCAATATCTCTACACCATCAAACCATTCGCTGTAATCATAATATAATGTCCACTTTCAACCTTGGTTGATTTGTTATACAAATACATAACTTCCGCACAGAGTGGTGACAAAGACAGATCGCGTCAGACACACAAACTATAGACACGTAATGTCACCTAGTTTATTTCTGGCATAAAAGTTATATCTCACCTAGTTTTAACGAACTAATCTGTTACGTCACGGGCGATGGATTCGATTCCTCGCCGAGAAACTTACGTATTTTGTGTGCTTTTCAAGAACCACAAATGTTTTTATTTCTTATATGTGAATACTACATGTTGAATTTAAAATAATTGGACTGATTTTATCGTTTTTTAAACTTTACGAGTATTTTACAGCTCTCATGATTCCGAAGGATCCTCGTGACCGTGTTTGTTTCACACCGTACTTGGTACACAGTACACAAGGCCACCACATTTTGGAGATAATAAGACCTGTGACAGGTGGACAATAATTGCTATCTCTGTAAATGTCCGTGGGATTAAAAGACGTGAAAAATTATTTTATTTTATTATATTTGTCAGGTATCGCTGGGATGAAGTTGAGAAAGACCTTTCTTCAACTTAAAATTCAAAACTAGAGAGAAATGGGTCAGGATTGGAGAGAGTGAACACTCTTTTTGTCGAAGGCCAAGGCCCACTTTGCGTCACCGCGCCACTCTGGTTAGTAAATTTATATGCTCTTACTTTTTAATGTATATTAAAGTACCCACTGCACATAGTACTGTTTATTCCCAGACGTGTCTTCTTTGATAAATTTATACTCCCATTAAATTAAATAGAAATAAGAAGATTCCACGCAAACGCTTTTACAAAGGAATTCCACAGATATACTTTTAAACGTGTAATTGCTGTGTCTGTGACACTAATAATATGTGTGGTAACAAGGGTTTTTATGCTTAATTACATTTTAAATAACTTATTTTGATCTTTTTTTTGTAATGAATAAACCAGTGCTTGACAAGAATCCCACCTGATGTTAAGTGGTGATCAAAGTGGCCGAAAGATGATAGTTTAGGAACAGCCTTCTCGCTCTTCTCTTGAAGGAAAAAGGCAACTAATTCGAATCCTTTGCCGACGCGCGATGAACGCAGATCGAATAATTTCGTTCAAACACGCGATATTTCTCTACTACAAAAAAATGGAAACGTATGCTATATATGTTCGTCCGATGGTGGTAGAATGCGACTTGCCCTGATCTTATGTATTTGAGTCAAATGTATGCAATTGATTTTGAACTTCCCTATGACATAATAAAATAATCATAATCATATCTAGGAATTGCAGGAAATTGTACAAAAAAACTTTAAAAATCAAGTTAAAAACATAAAATAATCTTCTTAGGCTCTAAATCTAATCTCTAAATATGCACTAAATATAATAATATTAAACTATATTACTAAAACAATAGGCTAGGCGGATACATCGAAATCTTTAAATTTACAATAATGTGTATAACTTATAATTGAACGCAATTAAAACTTTATTCGCCTACTATCTGTTACTAAGTACGTATTGCAAGTATTGACTTGCAATAACTTCACCTTTGCCATTTTGTGATAAACCAGCGCGACGACCGGTAATACAGATATCAGACATTTGTTCGTCGGGTGGAAACTTAAATTAATTTACAATTATTTATTATGGTTATTGTGGATGACGTTACATCCAAACTAACCATAATAATACAATGCTTTTCACAAGACAAACGATCGAAGGTCCGAGAAGACGACGCACGTCATGGGCCAGCCATCTACAATCTATTGTGAGAAAACATCATAACACACTTTTTATCATAATACACTTTTCACGTATAATCCGCGCAATCTGGCTAAATTTACTGAAATAGACAGATTAGACATGGGGTGCAAGTGAGTATGCTATACTTATTAACTCTCAAGCTGAAAATAAGTATCCTTCCTAAGATGTCTAAATCTGAAAACCACGATTCTATCTGAGCTGATTTTTAAAAATTAAATGTTTTTGAGTTCTGATGTACTAGAATCATCGATGCTCGTATACACTCAGCAAGTAATCTACATCTAAAACCACGCAAATCTGCAATATATCACAATAAACTGCAGTGATAATTCTCACCTTGCAACAAGGGTTTAAAGTTTGAATAAACAGTAAATCAAAGCTATGCACCTCATATATCACTACTGCCACTTTGTTCCTAACACGGCCTTCTAACAATTTTCCAAAAGCGCATTAATTTAACTGAATTTCTCTTTTCAGCACGTTTCAGCGAAATTCTTCTCTAAATTATAAATAATATTTCTAAATTATTTTAAATGTTTTATTATTCTACAATATGAAATTCGATAGCCTAACTATACTATTCCCTAACATGTATATACGTATACATATTAACATACATAATGCCACGATTTTACCTGACAGGATTCGCAAACTTTTCAATTACAAGTAATTTATGTAATCACAGTGGCGTACTTGAGAAGTATACGACTTTTTTTATGATTCAAATCCAGTATAGTAAAATGATTGAGGCTGAAGGTATCCTCACCCAACTAATAATATTATACAGAAGTTATATAACAGCAAATTGAAGAAACTGTAACGATTAACTAATAATTGAATACCTGAAATGTGAGCGATGAATTTTATCGCCTTTGTTAAATTTATTTTTCTTTGTATTAGTAATCCATGTTTATCACATTATACATCTACCATTTTATTATTTGTGTAAATGATATCGGGTTATTGTTAGGGTACTAATTATCTGTTACATGTTTAAATAAATTTGTAATTTGGAGGTAGTTGCAGACATACGTCGCAAGCAGTCGCCCGATCGTTACAGTGCGCACAATACGTTGTTTTTGATTTTATTAGTCTTAAGATCTTAAGATTTAGATCTTCACAAAAAACTGAATGACAAAAATGAATACAACCTACCTACCTATATCCTATATGCACTCACGCCTATAAACCCAGAGGTAAAAGCAGTGATTAGGGATCTCCATTTCCCACGGTCGTCGGCTACGGACGCGTTGGACTCATTATAGTAACAAAAACATTAACTAACTAAGTATATGCTGAAGTATTGATGAATATTGTAGAACAAGACTGTAGCTAAAAATAGACAGGGATCAAAAATCGAACTGTGTTATTACGCAGCTTATTGGAGCTTGACTTCCTATTACTACGTGGGGCATCAATACTTCGCTTTGAGATGTACGAAGTTGCATTGAGCTGAATAATTTGTCGATGTTTCTGCAGCGGCAAAGCACACAAAGTAATATACCCGTAAACGTTCCTTAAATCTTAATTAATGCCTTATGACGTATTAAGTCGAACAATTTTATAAAACGATATGTTTATAGTAGACTATTTTTTTTTAAATCAGTCATTGTGAAAATTCCAGAAAAAAGTGAACACATTAAAATGGACAGATTCGATGAAACATTGACAGCAATCGCCACATAAAGGAAGATAATCTTAGTATATTTTTATTTCCCAAACTAATATTACAAAGGGGCAATATTTGTTTGTTATTGATGAACTCTAAAACTACTGAAACTAATATATTTTACCATGTATGAAAACAACTTATCCAAAGGTATTACCTTCTTGTTTCGAAATGTTAAGTCCCTGTCCACTGTCCTTTGATCGGAAATCAAAATTATGTGGGGGTCGTACCAACTAAAACCCACGCGGTGACCGTTTACGAGCGCGAAAGACACTTCGATTTCAATGTTGACTTGTCAATAGTTGAACTAAGATTCTGCCGATATGATAATGATGTACAACGTAAAGTATTATGAAAGTACACAAATAATGAAGCATTTACAAAATCTACCTAAGCTAACAATGTAGTAACAAAAACATAGATACGCTTTGAACTTAATTATCAAAAGGTTTGTTTTATTTTTAATATAAATACCTCTGACTCTCTTTGAATCATGAAAACGGCTCTATGTTTATTTTAATTGGATGTTATATTAATATCAAAGTGTAAACATTTATAATCAATATTGACTATGTTTTTATACAAAATGTGAAAAGTTGATAAAAAGAAATTGCGAAATGGATTTTTATCTAATTTACAACCTACGTTAGAATCACGGAACAAGCAACACTTATTTTGGGTAAAAAGTAATCTAGGCGATAACAGCGCCAGTAAGTAGTGTAATAGCCAAAAAACCAATTATAAATCTCAGAGTTTCGTTATCACTCAACATGACAGAGCCCCAAATTCTGTCCAGACCAACTGATGATTAGCTTTCGGTTTTCGCAGAACTTTCTGCCTCGTACAACCGCCTTTTGGAATAATCTGTTCTCGTATTTCGTAGTTTCAAACCAATAAGTTTCAAATATATAAACGGTCCGAACCGATATTCCCGAGAGAACCCTCAAGGTAAGTTACTCTTAAATAGGTTAAGACGCTTTCTGCGCCCTACCGCCTCAAGTCCGGCGTAAGTCACAAAAAAATCTGCAGTTCCTTCGGTGTTGTGGATGTTCATAGGCGCCCATGATCACTCAACATTAGGCGATCCGTTGCTTGTTTGCATCTTTTTCATCCTTTATCCTATAAAAAAAGATTACGTTCGTGTCTCGTACATCTTCGGAATTTTAGATTATTAATGTTATAACGATATATTTGGAACCATATGGCCTAGAGACTTGAAATTTAGAAGGAATATCCCTTTCGCCGAGTAGAGGTCAGCTACGAACGCTTTTTATGAAATTCCACCTTCAAGGGGAGTTGAAGGGGCGTTAATTAATTATAAAGCGGAATGAAGTTTGCCGAACCAACTACTAGAATATATATCGTTTAGACTTCATGCGTATCTAAATACTAAATACACTATCTATACTAGTAAATAGTTGTCTTAGGTTTTCACGTTTAAATATTTAGATTTTAAGCCATAGTCACTAGGATCCCCCCGACGTCGGTGGGGTCCCACGGTGAAGCCAAGAGAAACCCACGGCCGGTCCGTGAGGCAGGACCGGCCAGAGGCGTCGCTCGGANNGAATGGGCTTCTGAGCAGCCCGCCCCTCAAGCGAGCCGGTGGCTGCGGGGACCTGTCCCAGCAGCGAGCGAGGGTGAGTCGCGGAGGGAGTGTTAGTATTGCGGTGTGCCACTCGCCCTGCCCTCCGTGACTCAGCGGGGTCACCCATTGCAGCCGCATTTCGCGTAATTCCGGCGGCAACTTTGTTACCGTGGGCCTCTGTCTTTTTCAAGACGGCGGCCGTGAGGAGTGAACCTCTATAAAAAACTCAAGGCGGCGCCAGCGGGGGAGGGCAGGGAATCCTGAACTTGCATTGCACGGTGTCGCCTCCGAGGTGCGCCCCAGACTATCTTGGGGCACGGCGCCCTTTTAAGGGCTTAGTGCAGGGCCCCATCCCAGGGCGGCAAGTGGGCGTCGCGGTGTGCGTGCTAGTCATGCTCCCGTGGCGCCCACACCACGGCTATGAGGGAACGTTTGGTTCTTAGTGGGTGGGTACGCCCCCCTGTTGCCCTGAACAGTGGACATGCATTAGGCGCATTTTCCAAACGTAAAAAAAAAACAAATAGTCACTAGGGGCGAATTTAAGATGACATAAAATATTTGTACACTAGCAACTTATACTATTCCTTGCACAATTACTTTTAAAGATTAATTATAAAAATATGTTAAAAACATTTCCATAGGTTATCGATAATGAAACAATGTTGCTGCAACAAAGTCGATGTCCTTTTGAAGTTATCAATAAAAACAATTATATTGAAGGTTACTCACAGGAGAGTAGATTTCGGTATAAATACTGATCTGAATGGTGTATGGAGCACAGTTGCACCGGCTCACCTGCAACATGAAGTCGATCGCATTCCTTGTGCTGGGGCTCGCCGCCCTGGCAGCGGCTCGACCTGAGGTGGATGATCATCAATTTGGTAAGATTTTTTTCAATTCTATTAATACTTTAATTTTTCACACATTTATTTTGCAAAACATTGCAGATGCAGTTAAAAGTAAAGTTACTATGTCATAATGATAGAGCTAAAAAGTTCTAAAATTTAGGGATCTTTATGTTTATGCTTTAAAATTACCCGGCACTTTTTATTCAGAATCTTTACCAACGCAGTTATTTTAGCCCTAAAATAACCGTGCTGTACTGTTCTTGTCGACCTTAAAATTCCCATCCCGAGGGTACCGGAGATCCGTTAACATAATTTGTCAAGAAGCCATCAAAAGAGTCCTGCCATCGTCGCATTTATCGATATACGTTGCTTCATAATTTAATATAATATTTCTTGTTATGTTTTAGTCGATATGGACATAAAACAAAGACAGATGTTCATTTTGAAACTACTGAACCACATCACCGAGCCGGTTATGTACAAGGACATTGAAGAAATTGGCATTAATTTCAAGATTGAGGAAAACGTCGACTTATATACCGTAAGCATTTTTTAATTTTACTCCGATATTTTGTTTTTCATTTAAAGTAAAAACTAAAAAAATAAATTTTTCAGAGAACCGACGTGGTCAAAACCTTTGTAAACTTTGTAAAGATCGGAACGCTGCCCCGTGGTGAAATATTCACCATCCACGTCGACCGCCAACTTAAAGAAGTTGTGTCGATGTTCCACTTGCTTTACTACGCCAAAGACTTCACCACATTCATTAAGACGGCCTGCTGGATGCGTCTCTACCTGAACGAGGGTATGTTCGTGTATGCCCTTACGGTGGCCGTTAGGCATCGTGAAGATTGCAAGGGAATTATTTTGCCACCTCCTTATGAGATCTACCCGTACTACTTCGTCCGTGCTGATGTTATTCAAAAGGCTTATTTATTGAAGATGAAGAGAGGATTGCTTGACACAAAGCTCTGCGATTTTTACGGCATTAAGAAGACCGAAAAGGACATTTACATAATCGACGAGAATGTTTTCGATAAACGTGTTTACCAGAGCGACAATGACGTGCTGAGATATTTCACTGAGGATATTGATCTAAACACTTACTACTATTACTTCCACGTGGACTATCCCTTCTGGATGAGAGATGAGCTCTTCGACAAACTGAAAGTTAGGAGGTGGGAATTGAACTTCTATGTATGTCAGCAAATTCTTGCCAGATACTACTTGGAACGTCTGTCTAACGGCCTGGGAGAAATAACAACTTTGTCTTGGAATAAACCCGTCAGGAAAGGATACTGGCCATGGATGCAGTTCCACAATGGTGTTCAATTCCCACTGAGACCAAACAATTACGTTTTGGTTGGTGACAACGACATTAACCTAGTTCGTCTTGTTGAAAATTACGAGATGATTATCAAAGACGCTATTCTCAAGGGTTACATTGACGTAAGTATTTGATAACTTATTATCTCCTAAATATGGTAGCATCAAATAAATTTTAACTATCTTTTACTCTAAATCTACAGATCAATGGAGTGCGATTGGACTTGTTCAAAAATGATGATATCGAAACGCTAGGAAAGATTGTATTCGGTAAAATTGACAAGACGCAGGTTGACAAATTCCACGTCGATGCCTACCGTTACCTGCTTATCATCATGAAGTCCGTGATGGGACTTAATACGTTTAACTCAGACAAGTAAGTTTAGTTTTCAGAATTATTTTCAAAGGGTTAAGAATTAGTTAGCAAATATAGAGAAGTCGGGCTCGTGACACAGTAAAGTAGGCAGATATATTACTGATGACCATTTTACACGATCATGATTCAAAAATCTGCATTCATCATAACAAACATAACGTTCCCGTTCTACGACTATGAATTACTTGCCCCTATTCTAAATAGTAAATGTTCCAATAGTAGTCGAAACTTCTAAAATTTCTTCGTCTAAACGTTGTGAGATTTAAGTGATGTCGATCTAAGTTGTTAGTTATTTAATATCAATAAAATAAGTGTTAACTTTGTATACCTTTTTTACAGATACTTCGTCACGCCAACTGTACTTGACATTTATCAAACTGCTCTTCGTGATCCTATTTTCTACCAACTGCAGAAACGTCTTTGTGATTTAATGATCCTATTCAAGAAACGTCTTCCATGCTACACAAGAGATGAGTTGTACTTCCCTGGGGTAAAGGTTGACAATGTTGTCGTTGACAAGCTGGTAACTTACTTCGACGACTACTTGATGGACATGACTAATGCCATTACTTACACCGACGATGAATTGAAAAAGACAACATCAGATATGGTATTCTTTGTGCGCAAACGTCGTCTTAATCATCAACCTTTCAAAGTCACCCTGGATGTTCTTTCTGACAAAGCTGTTGACTGTGTGGTGCGTCTATTCCTGGGACCTAAAGAAGATAACTTGGGACGCTTGATTGATCTCAACCAAAACCGCGTCAACTTCGTTGAGTTGGACTCCTTCTTGTACAAATTGACCACCGGCAAAAATACCATTGTCAGAAACTCTATCGATATGCACAATTTAGTGCGGGATCGTATCATGACACGTGATTTCTGGAAGAAGATCGACACAATGACCGATATGAGGGATCTTCTATTGAAGGACTTAAGAAACTACCACACTGGTTTCCCTACAAGGCTTCTGTTACCTAAAGGTCGCGTTGGCGGTATGAACTTCTTACTGTACGTCATTGTGACTCCGTTGAAATTAGTAGACAACGTTGATCTGGCTATTCTGGACACCAACCGCAAGGACCTGTTAAAGGACTTCAGGTCCACCGTTCTCCTTGACAAGATGCCATTAGGTTTTCCGTTTGACCGTACTATCGACTTTACCAAGTTCTTCACACCGAACATGAAGTTCGTCGATGTAGTGATCTTCCATAAGAAACAAGTCTGTGACATGAAGACCAGATGGGACCGTTGGGTGCTGAAGAACTACAACATGGTGGACCGTACTATTGTCAGTAACGACAACTACATGGTAGATGCGGACATTAACACCAAAGTCGACAGAGATGTTAATCTTTTTGATTTGTAAACAACGGCGATTGTATACTAAAAAAATGACGGTTATTTAAAGCATTATTTAATAAAAAATTGAATTAAATTATATTCTTTTTCTTTATAGTCCATAACCGAAACGGTAAATCTAGTGTAAGTTTTTTACCTTATACACAAGAATTTGAAGGTATCGTATATGATATCTTCAAATTCTATTTTAAATTAATCTGTATCTATCACTTGCTTATTTTTTTGTTGTAAAAATATGAGTATATATAGAGATAGATTATAGTCTGGAATAGCACATAGGCTACTTTCTATGGGATACATTTCATTTTGTTTTTCACTGATGTATATATGTATAAATATCGATAGATCGATACCAAACCCAACAACATTTAATTTAAAATAAAAAAAATTACAAATGTGGTGCAACTCATGATATTGATATACATACAACAAAAAAAATACATATGAAGAATAATTTTAAATTTTTCTGACTTAAAGTAGACGCTCTTTAGTGGATCTACTTACGTATTTTGTTCGTTTTGGCCAAGAAATAAGAATTAAGTTCTGAGGTTCTGCCACTATACAGCGTTTTCAGCGAACATCTTATGTACACTGATAAATAAAATTAAAGTATCAGTTTGTAATGTCAAAATAAAATTACCATACTAAACGCATTTAACGATTTATGAAACTTATAAGGACAATGTGATATATTGGTTACCAGGAATGGATGAGGTACGAAACGAGTATATCATGGGAAGAGTAAAAGTAGCTCATATGTTAGACAAATTAAGAAGCGAAAGGTTAGCATTGTATGGGCATGTTATGAGGAGAAAACAATGGGGCAACAAGTAGAGTTTTAGTCCTGAGTATGGAGGGGCATGTCGGTAAGCGCAGGCCTAATAAGATATGGACGGATTGCGTGAAACGTGACACGATTGAGAAGGGAGTGACGATTGAAATTACGAATAACAGATCGACTTGGGATACGAAAACCGGTTGTACCGACCGCTTATAAAGTAGGAACAGGTCAGGAAAAGGTACAAAAACGCTTTTATTAATTATTGTCAGTCCGTCTGATCTGGCTAATCTCTCTGGATTTTGATAGATCTTTTACTGGTAAATACCTGATGTTATGAAAAAAAACTAAGAGTAATTTAATTTGCACAAAAGAACCAAGGTTCATCAGAATCAAGTAAATACCCCACGAAATTGTGAATAAAATCATACGTCGATGTAGATGATATTGCACAGAGTTGTAGTAACTAAATAAAAATAATGTTTTTATTAATGTTGCGCGACGAACACACATTCATTGGAATCAACGCGGACGAAGTCACGGGAACAGCTAGTAGTTTACTGATACATCTTTTTACCATTTCAACTAAGCTTAAAATGTAGGACAATAGACGAATGGCGGGTTTGATTCCACGACCTCATGATCGGCAGTTCGTACACTTAATGATTAAGCTATTAGCGCTAGTGTTTTGCTAATGCACAATTAAATGAGCCTATTTTTCATGTAAATTTTAAACATTTGTTGTATTTAAGGTTTAGTTCATTTTTCGTCTTTGCCATACAGAAATGTTTAAAACCTTCACATTCCGTTTAATAGATGAAGTCTATGGCTACTTAATATAGTAGTAGTAAGGAGCTATAGGCTAATGAAATAATACAGGATTTTATGCCTCAAAATACTGCATACTGAATTTACGCATCACAACCAATGGGATAAAAATTCCTCTCGTCGCTCTTGCGTCGCCGGGGCCGTCAGATCTTAGAATGGTGGCAACGAACAGATCGACGCGGCTTTGGTCTTCCACAAGATGGACCGATGGTCTGGACAAGGTTGCGGGAGCCCACTGGTTGAGGGCGGCAGGAGGCCGATTTTTGTGGCGATCAATGGGGGAGACCTATGTCAGCAGCAGCAGCAGTAGACGACTATCGGCTGAGACGACGACATTACGTACCTTTTGAATACAATTATAACAAATTACAAGATTATAATTGGTTCATAATCTCTACATAGTATAAAACAAAGTCGAGTTAGTGTGACACCATTTATAACTCAAAAACGGCCGTACATGTTTTATCTTTGATTTGTTGGATGTGTGCTGAATAGCAGAATAACTGTGTGGCTTAATAGTGGATGTTGTGACTAGAATTGAGAAAGGTATGCTTCGGTAGTTCGGGAATGTTGAAAGGATGAATGAAGAGAAAATAACGAAACAAATTTATGTTGCAAAAGTGAGTGGCAGTGT
>JWHW01011750.1:258709-288579 GCA_000931545.1 Papilio glaucus
CTTATTTATTCCTTATAGTGAGCATGATGTACTTATGGCCGATTTCAGCTGCAGCGAATTCGTATACTATATGTATAAAAATGGATTTTAAAGTTGGAGATCATCGGGGTCCAAGTTAAAAATAAAACCAAATAAAATTTACCTTTATTGCTGCTTAATTAACTAAATTTTTTCAAGAAAATAGTACGTTAAATAAAACTAAATTAAATATACCAGTATTCGGATATGCTCAAAGGATAAACTAAAAAAGAATAGCACGACAAATTTATAATACCCAACTGAGTTGGTAGGGGATTGGTGACGTATTGAAGAAACCAGAACCACTAAATTCGAACACTTGTGGCATCCAACAACCCGCACTGGGCCTGCGAGGTGGATTACGGCCCCTCCCTCTCTCAGAGGAGGCTTGTGTCCCTGCACTGGGGATATATATTTTTACTCCATTACCAGGGAGAGCCGTACGTCTCCGAAATATGTGCGTGTGCTATGAATATCTTAATGCACAGTGTGTCTAGCTGATGCTTGCAAAATTTCCGAACTGTCCTGTTTTGAACTTTATATAAACTTTCAATCATCATCATTATAAAGATCATAATATAAGTAATACCATATATAACTGAAAGTTCAACCTATTCAACTGAACAGCTATTTTATAGAATTTTTATCGAACAAATGTTTGACATGGTTCTTTAAATTGTATAACTTTTTTTTATTTATAAACCGATTGAGATAAAACAAACAGTAAATTTTTAGCTAAGCTTACCAAAATACATTAGTAAAAACCAAATCGGTTAAGCGGTTTCTGAGATTAGCGGTAACAAACGTACAGACAAACAGACAAAAATTCCAATAATCATTGTTTTGGGTTTTACTGCGTTTATGAAGTCCCCAATAATATTTTTTCTCAAATATCTTCCATGTACAGACAGCGATCAGTTACATTTTTATTATATGTGATTGTATACTGAAGAAACACCGCCTGTATTAAGAGTACCCAATCCCGAACACCATGTATGCGTAGTGCAAATATTATTTTGGCCGAAATTCAAATGCAGAATCCGCAAGACGTACATATGTTGTTTGTTGGGAATAGGTTAGCACTGACTTATGCTCTGCAAAATTGATGTTGACCCGATAAACGTAAGCCCAATCAATATCTTCCAATCGAGTTCGGATGACCGTAAATAAATTTATAGGGAAATGGAAGTAGTACAAGTTAATGTTGGCAACGTTATCGTTTATAGAGATAGATATTAGTGCGGCGTAGTAAAATCAATTGAATATGGATCAAAGCCAGTCATGGCATAAAGCATAATTAAAGACGAAAATAAACACAACTATCTAATAGCTTCATTATATCAATGAATAAGATAGATCAGAGGTAATTGATTCGTCATTAAGCTCAAAAATATAATTCAAGTTACATCTATTAACTAATTTAGTGATATAATATGTTTTAGCCGATTGGTTAGATTATCGAGCTACTTATTTGCTATCTTCGATTTTCAACAGAGACAAACTATTTGTGTAAATTACTGTGAGTTCGCAACTAAAAAGACGTTCAACGTGTAATCCTGCAAAACACATCACAAGAAACAGATCTCTTAACATATTGTGTTATGGCTCGCGTTGGCAAATGTCAAAATTTTTGAACATTTGTTGTATCATCGACAACAAAAATTTACATTCAACAGGTTTGTTTTGTTCGAAACTTGATTAAAAATGTGTTATCATATCACAACGTGCTTTGTAAGTATATGTTTTAGCAGTGCGAACGCATAGTAACATATACTTGTTCGTATTCCTTTATCACTCAGGCCGGATTCTTGTTAAATGACCGTGGTGGTCTTATCCACCCACTTTCTGTACTCAGCAGACAAAATATCTCGCTTTCAAGTCTTTATTCAGTAAGATGGCTACTGGCTAAGTTCCACTGTTTAGGTCTTAGGACATCCTCATATCGAAAGTATATGGTGAGGGCTAGTCACCTTTCCCCTGCCTTTTTACACATTCATTTCACTTTCGCCTTTTCTAGAAACTAAAAGAAGTTTGTAGAAAATACTATGATAATATTATAAACTGAGTAAAAATGATGAAATTTATTGTAATACATTAAAAAACAACGTGATCTGTGTTCACCGCAAGTTTATAATGGGTCAGTGCGTTGACACTATTATTGGATAGCGTCGTAGATTGTTTATTGGAAATTTCTTGTGTTATGACTTAACCTGTAATAATTTTATAACTGATAATGACAGGATGATGAACTTATGTAATACTAGCTGTGCCCCGCGGTTTCACCCGCCCTGCAAATGATATTACCGTAACCCATTATCATCTGTCACACTGTCCTTTTCCCGCGTATATGGGGTCGACACAGTACGGCCGTAGCACAGTTAAATTGATATAACTTTTTTATTCATAAATCGATTGAGATAAAACAAACACTAAATTTTAAGTGAAACTTACCACAATACGTTAGTGAAAATCGCACCCGAATCAATTAAGCCATTTCGAAGATTAGCGATAACAAACGCACAGATAAATAGACGTACAGACAAACAGAAAAACAGACAGAAATACTAATAATCATTGATTTGGGTTTTATTGCGTTTAGGAAGGCCCCCAATAATAGTTTTTCTCAAATATCTTCCATGTACAGACAGCGATCAGTTACATTTTTATTATATGTATAGATTATATTTTTATTTCAATTGTAAACTGTAACGCCCAATACCTGCGGTGGCAGGCAGAGTTTACTATTAGCACAGCGTAATCCGCTCCTGCAAATCATGTCCATGGACCCCTGTCGTATAAAATGGTTGTTAAAACTGTAAACGAGAACACAAAAAAAAACGTATATAACACTTTTTAACTCATAGTTAGCATAGAATCGATCACAAAGCGAATACTTTATCTATCGATTATTTTCGCTTTAATTATAAATATGACTAATCATGATAGTTTAATATATACTTACGATTCGAGATGCACAAATTAGTTTCATAAAATTATCATCGGTTACCGTAACATAAATTTACAAAAAATAATATTTTTGTTGAAATCGTTAATGTCGTGTTTTTTTTTTTAATTACCACCATTAGCGAGTAACACAAGGTTTATAATGTTGTTTCAATCGGTACTTACTTTACACAGTTAAAAGAAATATATGGTGTTGCAACAAAAAACATTGGAGAAACAACCAAATAGGATTAAGAACGTTTGATTCTAAATCTAATAATGGCTACTTACCCACCGATGTCGGCACATTGTTTCAGTATTATTGACCGCTTATCCCGTTGACATTATTATTATGTTGAGCATTAGTCATAATAAACAAATTTGTCGTAAAAACTTCAGTGCATTAAACTATTTATCTATTAATTTTCAAGGATAATTACTTAATTCATTGCCCCTAAAAGAAAGTATATATACAGCATAGAACGAACTAACAAATCAGTCGTAATATAATGTTTCAATTAACATTATTTGTGTTAGCTGCTGTCTCTCTTGGGACGTCAGGATACCTTATCAAGGTCCCTACATCACCATGGCAACCGAGAACAGGTAAAATATAAATTATATAAATGGCAAAATCTTAACGCTTAAGCCCAGAGCGGTTGGCAGAAATTTAGTCACTAGTTTTGTTTCTAGTTCACGTTTTTCATTTCCAAATAATGAAAACGTCTTTTTTAATCAGGGAACAGAATATTATTTTGGGGCAATCTTGCCCTTATCATATAGTTTCGTACTTTGTTATTCGAAATCTTACCCTAATATAATTCTATAAGGCGATTAATTCTTGTATATTTATCCGCGGCTAACTTGGAAACGACTCTAACAATTTTGATGAAATTTTGTATTTAGATAAAGTTTCCACTTTTAAATTTATCTATAAATAGGTGTCTGTAAAAACGAGTTCTCTCACAAAAAATAAAAATAAAGACGTAAATAATTTATGTCAGCCCATCTTTTGATAGACATATGTATATATTGTTGAATTGTTGTAGAGGATGACCTACTGATATCTCATATTTTTGTTAGATGGCGCTATATTATAACATTGTCCGAATACTACGACCTCAGAGAAGATAGGCGTGAAGTAAAAGTATTTCTGCGTTTCGTCTGATGAGTGAGGTGCCAGATGCCCAATGCTAGTCCTTTTCCCTTCCTATCTTAATCCAATATGAGAAGGATGGTACGAGGAAGAAGATTTGATGGGGGAGGGGATGGATAGGAAAGGGAATTATCCTTTTTTTTTGTTTATCCCCTTCTCTGTTGTACATTTAAGGTAGGCAATGCAGCTCGTTAGCTTGTTGCAGACGCCTATGGGTAGGGCTTATTCAATATGGGATGACGCGCTTGCTCGTTTTTTATCTTCTTCTATAAAAAAAACTAAACATCTATTCCGAAAAAATAGGATCTTACATACAAAAGCCAACGCAGAGCGAAGCTCAGTCCACAGCTAGTCCTATAGTTTTTCACCCTTTTATTACGAATATACATATGTGCATCTAATTAGAATTTTTAAAATTATTTTCTTCCTCTTTCTCGCCAGCATCTACAAAAAATGCATACAAACAACATTTACATGTCTACTACATAAATATTTCTAACTATTTCAGTTCCAGTTCAAAAACAAGAATGGGTCTTTTTTCAAAAGCGTTTAATGCCTTTATTCGAAAATGTCTGCGAAGATAGCAGTGATGTACTTGTCACAAGTTTAAGTAATGAATTTGAAAAAGATTTTGGAAGTGGAAATTATCTGGTAATATTTATTGTATTATTATTGTATTAATTGTCTGGTAATAACACTTGTGTTTGTTATAAGATTGTGGGAAAATTACAAAATTATTAAATAACTTTTACAGAACCAAGAAGTCATTACCGCACTACAAAATTACAAGAGTTCAAAGGGATTTTTACCAAAGGGTGAAATATTCACAGAATATAACCAAGATCATATGGGTGAACTGAAAATAATTTTCGAAGTTCTTTATTTTGCAAAAGATTTTGAAACATTTTACAAGGTAGCAGCTTGGGCAAGACAAAATATTAATTGTGGAATATACGTTGACGCAATATATCTCGCAGTATTAAATAGAAAAGATACCGAAAAGGTTTCCATCCCACCTCCTTATGAACTGCTTCCAAATTATTTTGTTAATAGAGATGCTATTATCAAGGGTTCGTTATTATTGACAAATGAGGAGTTATTTATTGCTGAAAACGTACGAGAACAGGGCAATTCGTATATTGTCGACGCTGAATACTCTAACGGTCCGTACGAAAGTAATCAAGAATCATTAACTTACTTTAATGAGGACGTGGGTTTAAACACTTTTTATTATTTAAACAAATTAAATTCATTGCCGTGGCTCAACGTTTCATTAGGTGTTCGACCTAAATATGGCGAAAATTTGTATCATACTTTGAAACAGTTCGCAACCAGATACAACTTAGAAAGATATTCAAACGGTATGCCAGAACTAGAAGATTTTGATTGGAATCCAATATCGCTGATACCATACAATTCAATGCTCATTTACTCCAACGGAAAGGACTTTTCCCAAACTAATTTAGTAAATTTAATTGACAACGAAGACTTTACATTACTGCAAAATATACAAGATAACATTGTAACAGTTGCCACTCACATGGTACGTAATTAATATTAATCTTGTATAATATTTATATATGTATATAAGAGATTTCCAGGTATCTATTGACTCATCACGATATCTCTGGAACCATATGTCCTAGAGACTTGAAATTTGGAAGGAATAGATTTTTATTAAATTCCCCCCGCAAGGGGGCTGGCTGCGGGGGCGTTAAATAATTATAAGGCGGAACGAAGTTTGCCATGCCAGCTAGTATTGTATAAAAGTAATTTTAAATACTTCTCATACTTCATTTCAGAGAGATAAAGGATACAGTAAAGTAGAAATTCTAAATCACTTAATGGATATCTTAGTAATAAGTGATAAGAGCTACCAAAACTTAGCGTATAAGTTACTTGGCAATGACTTTACTTCTGGGCAAAGGTAATAAGCATTTTATTTTTCTAAGCGACAAGACAATTTTTTACAAGGATATTGTTATTAAAAAACCTCCAAAGAACACTCGTCACTTCGAGATGATGGTATGTCTCTTTGGTCTAGTTAGTTAAACTCGTTCTAAAAAGACTAGGACAAAAAAGTATGGTAAAATTATTTTTTCATATTTATGAAGCCCGCATCCAATAATAATATTATTACCGTTTACAGATTACCTTCCGTGTTGGCACATTATTTGACGACAGTGAGAGATCCTATATTTTGGAAGATTAACAAAAAAATTGTGGATTTAGTTGATTCTGCTTTAGGTGTTTTGCCGAGTTATAGTAGAAATGATTTAATATTTCCTGGAGTTGAAATCGTAAATGTAGATATCAAAAAAATGATAACGTCCTTTGAATACTTTGAATTTGATACTACCGACGCTCTTAAAACATCAACAAGGAATAGCAAATTTCTCGTTAAGATCGGGCAGTACAGATTGAATCATAAACCATTTTCGATTAAACTTAACATTTCATCTCTAGTAACACAAAAAGGATTTGCTAAGTTATTTATAAGCCCTAAAGTTTTGCCCGGTCAACTTGATCAAATGAAAAATCTATTTTATTTGCTTGATTGTTTTGAAATTAACCTTAAAAGAGGCAAAAATATGATTACGAGAACATCAGATGAGATGAAATTTTCTGCTGATTTGACATCTTTAAAAATTATAAAGAAACAGCTAGAAGATGCAGAATTTGGATTAAACGCGTTACCTTTAAAAACGTTACAATCACAAACAGGATTCCCTTCGCGGTTAGTTCTTCCTAAAGGCTCTGAAAATGGTTTACCATTTCAAATATTTGTCTTTATAGCTCCATTCATAAAACCAGCAGTCACTGGACGTATTTCAACTGTAGAATATAACTTAGACTCCATGTTGGCCCCTGGTTATCCATTAGACTTAAATATTAATATGCATCAACTTCTTGACCTACCAAACGCTTTTATAAAAGATGTAGTTATAACACACAAATTTGAAAATAAGCCAACAAAAGAAGTGTCTGATGTACCAGAGCCAACTAACACTTGGACTAGTAGTGAATTTGAACCAATTGGACTTTTAAAATCTTCAGCTCGTCCAAATTTTAATAAAAACACACAATCTTTTGATTACCAATCAAGAAAGGGTCAATATGGCAAAAAAGATGACTTTTTAGCAAAAAGAACTAACTACAAGACAGAAAATCTAGATGTTTCAGTAGTACCTACATCTTATACCACAGACTCGTTAAAAAACAAATATATAGACGAGAAGGAAGTAAATATAAAGAATTTAATTCCAATTGATGAAGACATCAATAAAACTGTGTATAAGATAAATTCCATGGAAACTGATTTCGCAGAAAGACCAAACGATGAAGACAAATTTGACGACATTGTAAAAAAGAGTAGTGAAAAAGAAAAACCACTAAGAATCCTGAAATTGTCAGCTCGACCTGATTTTACTATGAAAAGGGAACCTTATGATTACAAATCGAAACGAGGGCAATACGGGAAAAAAGATGATTACTTAGCAAAAAGAGGAAATTATACTGAAAAGAAGCAAGATGGTTATAAAGTTCCAATAACAGAGAATGACATAGAAATGTCAACGAATAAAGCTGTACGTGATCTAGACCTAAAAGTGAAAGAAGATTTAAATACTAATGTTAAAAATGTCGACAAAACTATATATTCTACAAATACCGATAACATTGTTTTTAAAAATGTAATTAAAGAGATAGAGAAAAGTAATAGTTTACAAAAACCGACACAAACACTGAAAGAAGAGGTCCTTGATGATATAGCCACTGAATCTGCTATCGTTCCACCGAAGAAACGTAATCCAACTGTGTATGATTTTCTCTTTATTAATCCTTTTGACACTTATGATAGTACAGAAGAGAAAGTTTACTATTAAGTATATTTTATAACACTGAGATGTTAAATACTTGTTATTGTTGTTGATTTATTGTATTCTAATAACTGGTATATGTAAGGAATAAATTAAATACGTTATTAATTAAACAATTGTGTTTCTTTAAAATACTTTAAAATTCGTGCTTATTTAGTCAGTGAATCCAGAATACACTCCTATATTTTGCGGGATTTCAACACGTCTTTATATATATATGGGACAATAAATACAAAATCGAAGAAAAAAAGAAACAAGTGTAACTTGTAATTTTTCAACACTTTTATCATTTGTGTCGAACTATAAACGATGTTAAACTAACAGTTGGTAAAAAATTCGAGTCTTAGAAAAATTGATTTCAACATTTTAACGTAAGTTGTTCAATACTATGAATGAAAACAAAACTGTCGCAATACTTACAAGTAAAATCGAACCTAAGACCAATTACAATATAAGATAACAAAGCTTTAGAAACCAAAGCAACATTATAACTATTTCGTCCCAATTTCTGTCATCGCTTTTGGCACAGGTCCAAAAAGTTTACAACGATGTTACGCTTTCCCTATTTTCATCGCGGAAAATTTAAAAACCATCGCTCACCACTGTGACAGCAGCTAGAATGCAAACTACAAATATTTTTACAGTCGATTACAAGGTTTTAGAAGCGACTTATAGATACATTATATCAATGTATTACTAATGTACTTCCATTATTTTCAAAGTGCATATTTTTCTTATTACGAACTGTTTCAATAAAAATAAATTTAACTGTTATCAGAAACAAGCTGTAGAGACAGCTAGTTTCTGATTACGGTTTCTGATTGGACAGAAGCCCAGCGTCGCGCGAAGTTCAATGTTCCGCGTAGTTAATAAAAAATAGACTATCTCCTTCTTATTCCAAAACGGAGTCTAAACATAGTACCGAATTTATGCCAGGGTTTAAACCAAGAACGGAAATAAATGTTATTACAAAAAGAAGTTTAGCGCTAGTCCGGGAACTAAAGTTAAACCACCTTGACCCCTTTACTATGGTACTAACCTCAAAACGTCAAAATCAGAAGTTGTCATTTGCGTCACATTTGTGTGTTTATTATTTAAATCGTCAAAAATGGATACAAACTCAATTTATTTCATGCATTTGGAAAATTCGGAAGCCCTAGAAACGTACATGCGATGCAATACACGTCTTAACCACGTCTTTTAAAACTTTGATCTGGATGACGAAGAATAAATAAATAAATATAGGCTCACGCCCGTAACCCAGAGGAGTAGGCAGAGATTTTGGATTTCCATTTGGCGCGATCGTGGGACACCTCTCTCGCTTCTTCTACATCCATACATCTACGCATACAAGGTCGTCGGTTACGGGTACTCCTTATAGACTTTCGTTATAATATAGGTTCACCAATAATGTTCTACTTCTTTTCTTTTTAATCCAGAATAAAGCGTCTCTGTAAAATGATTGATCTTGAAATGTATAATAACATAAACATTTCGATTCGATGACAGGAGTGAATGATTTGAAGTGATTTAATTACACGCGCGGCGCATTCCACTCCTTTGTACGCTAGGTAGATAGATGTATAAAAATACCTATAACACCTTAACTGTGAACATAGGACCAAAAATAAATTTTAAACATTCAAATAGACTACAGTCAAATTTCATATATTTTTACTTTCAACTACATAATAACATTTTGTAAAAGGAAACGGAATGAACGAATGGATGAATGGATTAAACGACTGATTTAAACCATCTGGTTTCTTCAGTCCTAAGTAGTCCTTCGTTGGTCTACGTTTTGTAATAACTGGTAACAACAGCGAATTTTAGTCCAAGAACCATCGTTAATACCGTAATAAACCTTGACTTTTTAGTTCTGGTTTAAACCCAGTACTTAGGCACATTTTTAAAAAGTTCCATAAGATGCACTAGATAAAATAAACGTAGATATTTTATAAATTTTAACAGTGGTATATATAGTGGATATGGTTTCTTTTGAATTTTTCCGAGATTAAATTATCCTATGTGCTATTCCACACTATAATGTATCTCTGTGACAAACTTTATTAGCCGTTTTCGCGTCAAAGAGTAACAAACATCCATACATACAAATTTTCGCATTTATAATATTTAAGTTTAGATTAATAAAATACACGAACAAGATATTGTTCTATATATATATACGTATAAACAGTAAGGGCACAATTGAATACGAATTAACATTTGGCAATCGTTATAACAAGTAGTTCCTGCAAGGAAGAGCGGTTTAATCTGTGCCAAATCGAAGTTGTTTTATTCCTATTCCATTGACACAAATGACTCAGGGTTCAGGTTCGTTTTAGCAGGCTACCTTAATTACTGCACTCTAGTTTTGACAAACAACTATTTAAGGTACAGTATATTATATACAGAATAATATTAACGTCTTGAATTTAAGACTTGAAATGGAAACCTCTAGTCGTATTTTTTTAATCTATAAAAAAAATTATAAAAGTTTTTATTTAAATAAAAATATGCATTTATCTTTTAAAATAAACATATTTATTTCTCATGCGTCATTGTATTCGATATTTATTAGAAACATCAAGAAAATAAAGTGTTATCAAAAACTGCTTAATAGCACGATTTTTACTTCTACTACATTAAAAAGTATGTTTTTAATTTAACCTACTTTTAATGTTGATATTTATCTTAATAATTGAATTTATTATTTTATATTTTTTTGTAAATTACGTCAATTTTTAAATGCCAATATATTGTTAAACAAAAAAAAATATTATCGTATTTTTGATAATATAAGTTTTATTCTATTACCTTATAATAAATATATTTCTAATCAAAGATCATATGATGACAATTTTAAAATGTTATTTTAGCAAAATAAATACAACACAAGACTAGGCTTCGTAATAAAATCGTTAATGAAATAAAATAGATAATTGAAACATTATTATGCATCAATGTAAAGTGTTCACAAACAGTTACACAGATACTTGAGATGAATCGATATAAATAACACGTAACTCAGTGCCCGAGAACGTTATTCAAAAATAGTTTAGGACGTGCGAAGCCAAGGTACTCCGAATATCATCTCTATTGGACGATGTCTTATGTTCCCAACTCGAAAGACTATCCAATGAAATTAAATGTATGGACGATGCTGCCAATGTGTGCGAAAGAACTGTTCTATTGCGTGTAATACATTTGGTAACATTGGTAAACAACGCCAGACTAATGTCACCGAACAAGTCATTGCAATGGGATTGCAGTGGTTTATATATGAGTAGTTACTTGTTTCATTTATAAATATACTAGCTGTGGACCGAGCTTCGCTCTGTGTTGTCTTTTATACGAAAGATTTTTTTTTAAATATAGCGTCATCTAACAAAAATATGAGATATAAGTAAGTTAGCCCTTAACAACGCTCCAATAATTGGTAATGCTATGAAAAGATGGCGCCATCTTTTTACATTAATTTTTAAGTTTTTATTTTAACATTTTTTTACGTTTTTATGGACTCAATACTCATAGAGATATTTTTAAACATAAATAATCCAATACAAAATTTCATGAAAATCGTTTCTGAGAGTCAGATTATATTTATGTCGATATTATACAAGAATTACTCGTTTAAATAGTATTATAAATGATAAAAATGATAGAATTTAAATGTACTGATGTTCTGAATAAATGTGTGTAAGAGTGCGAAATACTACAATAAAAACTTTATAGCTAAAGAGCTTTTAAGTTGGTCTTTTTTGTTCTTTGATCAGATATACCGATAACTGTAGATGCAAGATCTTGAACTGTCGATGTCATTATTATTATTTTCAAATATGTTATCACTGAAAAAACTTACTACAGTATGGACTACGGCCGTGCTGCGCCCATCCTATATAAAATATTATGGGAAAAGGGCAGAGAGAAGACATGTTATTACTGAATGTGTAATGAAAGAAACTAAATTATTGTTAACACATAAAGCTTTTCTCCAATAAAAGCAAGGACAGATCATCTGAAAACTGAAAGAAAAAAAAAACAAATAATTTTTAAGTCTTACGCTTTGATGTGATTATAAAATCACGCAGCAAGTGACTGTAAAACTGCGATCATTAAAAACGTATACTCGTTCACAAAAACTCTTTCGAGGCCTGAACCGTCTGTTACAGTGACGTTCGCTAGCGAACACAAAAATTATAGTCGATCACCGACATTCTATATCTGCGCGGGCGTCGTATAACCCGTTTCACGCGCCAGTAGCCGCAAATTAGTATCGCATACCAAAAACAGTTTCGCATCACCTTCTTAATACATCAAGGTAACAATAGAACAATCGAAAGCATTCGACGCTATTAATGTCATTGCTAAATTATATGCCAAAATTATACAATTAAAAAATATTGTTTTTTTTCTTTTTTTTTTCTTAATTATAATAAGATCAAAAGTTATTTGATAAAAAATCAACCTATGATTTTTAATTAATCTAACCCTGATAATGAAATTCAGGAGTTTTAATTTTGTTTAAAATAGAACAGTGCGAATGAATCTTCCAACGACCTGTGACGTAGCTACGCGCAATATTTTCATTGGGATGCTTGCGGATTGGAATTTACTTCAAAGGAATTTCCTGTTCTCAATCGGTAAATTGCTTAATATGCGCATACGCTTTTAGTTCAGCGCTAGAATATGAATAAGCGTTCCAAACGCAAGCTTTTAACAAAACCATTAAATTTGCAGATGAGCTCATTGCGTCAGTTGGCATTTAGATCGAATCCGTAAGATTTTATTTTAGTTGTCATAATTATACGAAGTCATTTTGTATATAGATTATAAAACTTCTTTTTGTGTTGTAATATAAGCAGTAAAGGCTCAAGTTAACAACAATTATTTACTTCCTTCGGAGTGTAATGTATTGTACTTACATATGAATTTGGATTTATATATTTCATACAAAGCGATAGTTAAAATAACTATATTTTTTTGATATCGTATACGTATGGTTTCATACGTATACGATATCATCTGTGTATAACAATAAGAAATATTCGACTAAATTATATAAATACCACTTGGAATTTGTACGTTTTTATATAACGTAATAAGTAGATCAATAAGTCCTAAAATTGGACTGAATCCCCATTAAAAACAAATAAAAATGTATAGCTGCCATATTGAATCGATAAATTGCTGAAAATAAACAGCGCGTTTCCTGCAACGATTCAAATTTTCATAGTTCTGACGTAGCTGAGACGACGGAGGCGCCGCGTCACGTTTGGCGATCGTACGATGGAGAGACATATGGTTTTTCAAGTATTTTCGTATGCCTGTATTCCTTCGGCCGACTGAAATGATCTATAAATAAGGGTAGCACGCGAAGTTAAGCTTTAGTGTAACAATACTCGCACTCGGTTTCGGTTCTTGTTACTCTCGCGTCCACAAAATTAAAACATGGTGAGGATACTTTTGAAAGTTTTTTTTTACTTAGTGAAAAGACAATTGAAAATGATGTGATATTAGTGATGTGAAAAAAAATGTGTGAAATAAAATATTGAAAAAAAATTGAACAATGCCCTTGAATTAGTAAAATTAGAGTCTTTAAAACTGGAGATACAAATTATATTAAATTTTATGTTTGTTATTGCACTTTATATAAAACAAATTATTTTTATAGCTTGATCAAATTAATTATTGTGCTTATTGAATCTTTCTTAAATTCTATAGATATTTATCTAGCTTTTAAAGTTTTGCATTAATCTATTGACTCAAAAC
Organism: Papilio glaucus; assembly: GCA_000931545.1. NCBI lineage: Eukaryota > Metazoa > Arthropoda > Insecta > Lepidoptera > Papilionidae > Papilio > Papilio glaucus. The sequence goes on from JWHW01011750.1 coordinate 272,477, forward strand.
TTGAATTTTTGAACAAATAAACTTTCAATGTTCGATCATTTTATTAATTTCAATATCTTTATCATTATTTACAGGACACTGACGACGATCAGAAAATGGCCATGCTCCGCAAGGCATTCCAAATGTTTGACACCACCAAGTCTGGTTACATCGATGTCCTCAAAATTTCCACCATCTTGAACACCATGGGCCAGTTATTCGACGACTCTGAACTTCAGGCCCTTATTGACGAAAATGACCCAGAAGGTGTGTTCAACAAAACCTTTTTTTTAATATTACAATCATACCCCAAAATATTCTGTACAAAATCCTAGTTAAAATCTTTTTTTCTGACTAGTGATCCGCCCCGGCTTCGCCCGGGCAGCAATAATTAAGTTGATCCGATTGCTACCAAGTTTCACATAATCACCCGCTAGGTCAATCTGAAGGTTTCCTGAAAATATCATCGAAATCGGTCGGTTAATCGGAGTTTGGAATGAACATATACAAACATACACACATCGCCATTTATAGATTAATTAACGATGTCATTTTACAACACGTTTCATATAACCTCTATAAAATATATTAAAATTGTTTATGATAGTTGTGCCCAGCTACTACATAAAATATTCTAGGCTGACATAAGACATGATACTTAACCACGGCGCACATGTGACAAGTGTTGACAGCTCTTGGAAGATATATTACCCGTAAATATTTTTATTTCGCTCGTTAGGCGTAGCAGTAACAAAAGCTATTTCGGTCACGATGTCGGAGTTAATTCATTCAGTTGGAATTTTTTAAGCTCGTAAGATTTGAATAAAAAAATAACCATCTTTTGTTGACTCACACTGTTTTTCAAGGGTTTAAGAAACAACAGCATACACTGGAATCATTATTACAACACTTATTTTCTGCAGAAACGTCAGTGGAATTAGTGTAAATGTAAGGCCACTTTTTTCGAACAGTTATACTTTATAATAATTTTATTATTATTATGTATGCTGTGTTTGTACGGACAACAAAAAGGAGAATAGTTAAAAACACTGAAGTATATATACCTGTAAAATTACATATATTTTTACATGTTTATAACAAAAAAATCGGTTTGAATAATAATGTTCATAGTTTTGCCTTTATATACATGTAGTTACCTAATGTTATAAACAACTTATAAGTCCGATTTTTCTTTCCGATGTTTTAGGCTCGGGCAAGATCAACTTTGATGGTTTCTGCAACATCGCCTCTCACTTTTTAGAAGAAGAGGATGCTGAAGCCATGCAACAAGAACTGAAAGAAGCTTTCAGGTATGATATGCTCTTTGTAATCTAAAGGGTCTATGTAAAATAATCTAAACGAGTGCCGATAAATTTTCAACAACAAATTTAAACACTTATTTAAAACAAGATGAAAACTCATTGTCGTTAAATAAAATAAATTAGTTATAATATAATTACTAATTATAAATAATTACTAAGTATGGAAAGACAAAGACAACTTTATATTATGATTCTTTAAAAGTAGTTTTTGAGTTTATTCCGATCAAACAAACAGTTAAATCTTTTTAACATTAGTACAGATAAAAATAACATTGGGGTAAAGTCATAGTTAAATACTAAATTATATCTTAATTATTTGATCAAAAAAAGGGCGATATAAGGAGCACCCATAACCGACGAGCTTGTATGCGTAGATGTATGAATGTAGAAGAAGCAAGAGAGGTGTGCCAGGATCGCGCCAAATGGAAATCCATGATCTCTGCCTACCCCTCTGGGTTACGGACGTGAGCGCATATTATATATATTGAAAAACGTCTTTTATCCCCAATAGTAGCTAATAAAGTGTCCTAAAACAAAAACAGAACTGGTAAAACTAATAAGACATGCATATGCTTGCAGATTATACGATCGTGAAGGTAACGGTTACATCACAACCTCGACGTTGAAGGAGATCCTCGCGGCACTGGACGACAAGCTCAGCAATGCCGACCTGGATGGCATCATCGCTGAGATTGACACTGACGGATCAGGAACTGTTGATTTCGATGGTGAGTTATGTTTAAATAGTTATTACATATTGTTAAATATTAATAACAAAAATATGTTTTTGTAATGTTTCGATCCTTTGTTGTCTTTTTTGGTATTGCACTATTTGTAATCAAATCATGATTTTTTCTGTTGTCAAAGCATTTTTATGCCAATGACTTTTCATTAACAAAATGTTCCTAGATTATATCCTTCTATAGTAAATATGGACTTTAAATTAGGGAATTGGTTTTCTATCGGGTATTCTTTTTAAAGGTTTATCTTGACTTTATGGTATCGGTGTACATTGCAGAACGTCCTTTCTTCCTTCCTTTCAGCCGACATTCTGAAAGGAAGAAAGGAAGGATTGTTGTATGTAGGTCTCCTCCATTCAGCCAGCCGCAAAGAACCGGCCTTTGCAGAACGCAGCGATTTTGAAATATGTTATAATCTCAAATATTTCTAAATTGAAAAGCACGTGGTTATTTAACATACTAAAAACTTTATTACTTCCGTCACGTTACATATCATTTTATATTCAGAAGATGTCAAAACAATTATTTTAGGTTTTATAAAATTTATTTAAGCATTTTTTTCTTTTATTTTACAGAATTCATGGAGATGATGACTGGCGATTAAATATAGAATTTTATACATATATATAGCAAATATACTTAGAATATATTTAACATTATTTTAAGAAGTTGCGCGACTTCGTTATAAGTACAAATCGAATGCGGTATTAGCATGGTTGTAGAACACATTGTAGACACATAATGGTTTATCTATATCATAGATAGGCACTAAGTAGTTGAATAACTTTATCTTTGTGATATTCATTTAAGATTTCGTTCGTAGAAATTATTTATCTAATAATTTTCATAGAACGTTAATATTTAAACAATTTTATGCTAATATTTATAACGCATTGTATGTATAACACATCTGAGAGTATTCTATAAAATTACAATATTATAAAGAGACCTGTTATTTCATTTAACTTTAAGAATAACCCTATTTGATTCGTAACTACGTGTTGTGTTTTTAAGTGAAACTTCTTTTGGGGCGGTGTGAATTGGATTTTATGAAACGAAAAAGGGATTATTTTTTATATCGAATCGATCAATTTCTATCTTTACTAAATTTTACTTTAAGTGCTTCATTTTATTCATTTTTTTGCTTTAATTATCTCTTTCTCTCTTTCGTTCTTGCCTAATTCAATCAATAAAAAAACTGTTAATCAATCGCTCTCTTCAGTTTACCACCTTAACAGTGGTACATCTCATTCTCTTACAAATAACCCAAAATACAAAGTTTCACTTCTACCTTGTTTGAACTCACACTCAATTTTTATTATTTTCTCTTAATATACTCGTATATATACGTGTATACACGTATAAAAAGTATAACTCAAGGCATATCCATACTGTGTTTTGTTATAAGCGAGAAGATACGATGACGTTTTATTATGCTTGTAAACGACCAATTACTGGACCAAAATTAGACGTGTTCCACAAGGGTCACAATTGGAAAATTGACCAATTTCGTACTGCTTCCTCGGTTACGTGTACTGCTAGCAACAATCTGTGTTTTTTTTATTCTATGAAACCGTTTAACAAACGCGTTGACAACTCTTTCGATGGTAAATAATTTATGTAAACACACGTGCCCATTGACAGTAACGTTAGTCCGTATAACAGGTGGAGCCGACGATGCTCAACTTGTATGTATTACTTAGATGACTTATTTGTGGTGTAAGGTACTTAACAGAGTCCAGGGTACCCACGATATGCAAATCTGACATCCCCGTCGGTTCGGCTCCCCTACCACTAGACATTATTTGATGGTGATCTAAGTAACCGAAATTGGCCATCTTTCTCGTGAAGACTTTATCGGCACTACATTCGTAAAGTATCCAGGAGTAATATTATCTCATACCAGTACTTTTGTATTTCGACCATTCAATAAAGCAGAAACCTAATGTCCTCCTCTCGCCTCCCCTTCGTTCTTTTTCCTTTTGTCTTTCTTGTTTGTAATTCCATTGATCCTACTAATATTATAAACTAGCAGTGCCCCGCGGGTTCATCCACCCTGCAAGTTTACTTCAACGAAATGATATTACTTAGTTAACAGTAATAATCTATATAATAGTACTCTATTTTATAGCATTTTTACAGAACAAATGTTTGACATGGTTTTTTTTTAAATTGATATAACTTTTTCATTTATAAACCGATTGAGATAAAACAAACACTAAATGTTAAGTGAAGCTTACCACAATACATTAGTGAAAACCGTACCCAAATCGGTTAAACCGTTTCTGAGATTAGCGGTAACAAACGCACAGACAAACAGATAAACAGACAAAACATCCATACTTTCGAATTTATATATAGCATATAGGCTATCCCGGAAAAATTTAGGGTTCCCGTGGGATTCATTTTTTGTTTTTTTGTCTACCCGGGCGAATCCGGGCGGATCACTAGTATTGGATATTTAGTTGTTTGAATAGTGCTCAAGTTGAATATATGTAGGTGTATAGAAGAATAGTGAACATTACCAATAAATGTTATGATATTTTGTTCTCGGCTGTACGAAGAAAATTGTACCTATTACACTGACCTCAGCAGCTCGAGTGGGCTAAGAGAAACAGACAGACATGAAACTGCATAAGTCATGTATGTATTCTATTCACTAAATTAATTCAGTGAGCTGGAAACCTTCATTATGTTGTTACGTTTTATTCTTGTGATGTTTTTGTGGCTGGCTTTATTGACAACTGTCAATGCCTTACCTGTGGATGAATTTAAAAAGTTTTCTCATGAAGGAGGTATGTCAGAAAATATTTTTTTTATTTCAATAGACAGTGTAAACATTACCTCATGGTATAAATATAAAATAGGCACTTGGTTTCTTGTTTAACGACTTTATTTATATCAAGCTTTATTTTTTATAAACTTTTAAAATGTAATAAACAATAGAATCAAGAATAAAACGAGTTACGTAGGCAATTCTCAGATATCTTGGTTTAAGTCTCAGACGAAGCATAGCAATCACTCAAATCCATGACACAATCTATTAACAGTAGTACAAGGTGGTTATTTTCGATTGTGTCTATAGTTATTCAGAATATTAAATTACAACAGCTCTAGATATATAATAATAATAATAAATTAGCCTTTGTTAGTATGTTTCCCCACTGCAAGGAAAAAGGCATCTCTCCGAGAGTGGGAGGAAGATCTCTAGATACAAAAAATCTAATTTTTAACTATGACTATTTGTATTTTTAGATTTAGCTTTCGATGATGAAAATTTTTTAATGAAAATAGTTCCAGGGAATAGCAATCCTTCTCATAAATATGATAAGAGCGATGAAGTTCAACTATCTGATATTGTGGATGAGGTAAGCTTATAGTGAAATTGGTATAAATGTCGATAGTATGCACAAGGCAAAAAGTAATTATCTAAAACTGAATAATTAGTAAATCAAAGAAAGTGTTAAACTAACACTACATTGTATAAATAGATATTGAAGTAAATTTATATCTATGGCATTAGCTGTAAATACAAAGTTAACAACCGAATGTATTTATTTTTATCTAGCTTAAATTTGTATTACAAGAGTAATTAGGTTGAAATATAAACGTATTTCAACGTTAATAATAAAAAGTAGCATGCTTTCATACAGACAAACAATTTTAAAATAATCACATAAAGTGAGCCTAGAATCTCTGAGACAGTCTTGTGTATTTGATTCAGAAATCTAAACGCGTGTACTGTCTCGCATGTTTAATAACCTATAATGTCGTAGTGAGTACGCAATATTGCATATATGATCAAAATATAAAATAGTTCATGTTTTAGTCTAGCAATTACACTATTTTAAACTATAGGGTAATTAGTTGCACGCGCTACTGGCTGTTGGTAGAAGTTTACTATGACATATACCCACCTCGGCAATCCTTTTTGGAAAGGGATATCTAATATGGATAAAAAACTTGAAAAGTAAATCTGCTTTCTTTGTTGCTGACTTGTGTTTTCAATCTTAATCAAATTTTACTAAAATACAATCTATTATTTTCAGAATAATGAACATTACCAATTATTTATGACATATGTCGAAAAAGGTTTAACGTCTAAAGGATTAACGTTTAGTATTTATGACGACAATTTAAGAAACGCAGCAGTGGCATTATTTCGATTGCTGCAAAGTGTTGAAATCGGAGAATTGCAGCGAATATCATCGTGGGCAAGAAACAACGTTAACAAAGATTTATTAACATATGCTCTGAAACTTACTGCAGTTTACTCAGATAAAAATAAATTAATAAACGCATTTGAATATGAACCACCTTATATTACAAAACCTAATTATTTCATAAACGGTGAAACGATTAGGAAGGCGATGCAACTAATAATAGACAGTGGTCAATTTAATGAACAAGAAGCGGAAATCTACCAATTTTATAAAAATGGTGACGTCGTAGCAATAAACACTAACTACTCTGGATGGAATTTAGCAAGCAATGGATGTCATGAAGAACTTAATTATTTTAGAGAAGATATTGGCATAAACAGCTATTATTCTGGCATTCAATTGCTACATCCATTTTGGATGTCGAATAGTGAGCTGGAAGAAATAAATCCAAAACATGCTGAATATTACTATTACGTACATAAACAACTAATGGCCAGATACAATTTAGAAAGGGAATATTTGAAATTAGAGAGAAACAAATCAATTGAGAAATGTTTTACAGACTATAACCCGTATCTATATTATGATAACGGATTGCCATTTCCTATTAGATCTTCGACGCTAAAAGACTGGAATGAAGAGCAAGCAAGAATTAAATCAATTGATATTGCTATTAGGGAATGCATTTCCAGAAGAGTAATTTTTATGGTAAGCAAAATATGTTTTACATACTATATTGTCGTATCTTGGTATAGGCTGTAATTATTACCTTTTGATCAAACTTGCTTTTGCAGAACTATTTTATTAGTAACGTGCTATATTAAATTTCACCGGACAACGTTTGGCACAAATTGCTCGTAAAAAAAACGAAAACACTCTATAATTATTAGAGCATATTTAATGATTCCTTATTTTTAGGACAACGGCACGAAAATATCTATGACTGAAGACAATTACATTGATCTTTTAGCAAAAATTTTACGAGCAAATTTAGACGGAGCAAAGTCGGCTAAATTTATCAGATCGTTTTTCGGTTACGGAGGTAACACGTATCCATTGAACAGGTAAGAAAAAAAAATAGAAACATAAACTAAAAATTTAAACAAAAATATGCTTCAACACATCGTTCAGCGTACCAAGATTCAAATCCTGAATTATATATCCCAAATTATATTATCTATTAATGATAAAAGATTTATTGTCAGTCTTTAGTAATAAAGAAAAGAAGAGAGAAAGGAATAGAAAGAGCACTGAACTTCCAGTTTTCTTATTCATCGGACGGAATGCAGGAGTAAGGGTCTATTTCATGCCGGTCTTCAAGGAGGTCATAGTATTTTCACGGTCGCACCAACTCAATCGTGCAGCATTATAATTGTTACACATCTAAGCAAAACTCCGCAAAAGTAAAGCGGTATGTTACGTTATAACGCTTAAATTACGCAAAAAAATATTTGATGACTTTCGGTATTATGGTGGTATGGCATAAAGTGGGCCTTGGAAAAGGACTTAGGAAGCCAATTACCACACCGTTATATTTTGCTCGTTTATAAATATTCAAAATTATACATGAGCACTTCTAAACAAGGCATTGGCAATTGGTTCGTTTTAGATTACTACTGCGATTGAATATAGCAGTCTAACGATAATTATTAAGCATAAAAACAGTAAACCTATTGAATTATTATTTCAAAATTTCGTTTCAGCTACAATCCAGCACCATCGGTATTGCATCACCCTGAAACTTCTCTACGAGATCCCGTTTATTGGTATTTGTTACAAAACCTTTTGAATTATTTTAATGAATTTGAAAGAACATTAGAGCCTTATGATATATCAAAGTATGAATACAAAGATGTGAAAATAATCGATGCAAAAATTCCTAAAATAACAACCTATTTTTCTTATTACCAATTTATCTTAAATAAAGGAATAAAGAAAATTGATCCTATGAAAATTCCACACGCAGTTACGGCAAGACTTAAAAGGTTGAACCATGTCAACTTTGATATTAATTTTACAGTGGATTCAAATAAAGAATCTCCAGTTGTTTTGCGACTATTTTTAGGACCACAATGTTTCGACGAAAACTGCTGGGCCTTATTCTCAAATTTCTTTGAACTTGACTGTTTCTCTTACCAACTCCAAAATGGAATAAACAATATTGTTTGGTCCACAAATGAAAGATTTTCGAAATTTTCTTATGAGAATTTTTATAACATGGAAGAACAATTGAGTGAGATAAACAGATACAATTTGTTTAAATTTCCCGCAAGTTTAGTTATTCCCAGAGGTTTAGAAGTTGGATTGAACCTGACACTCTTCATCATAATAACTCCTAAAGAGGATGTCTTTAAAATCGATATGCCAAATGATTACTATTTAAATTATCGAAAGCTAATGCCTGAAGAATTTGATAACAAACCATTGGGATTCCCATTTCACAGGGAAGGAGCTCATTTTAAACCTTTAGCAAATAACTATAGATTTTTTAACATCACTGTGTATCATAAAAGAAGAACATCGGACGCTAACGGATATTTTAGCAAACATTTGAATTGAATTTTTGAGAAAAAAATTAAATTATGTTATATTATATTATTTGAAATAATATTATGTATTTGAAAAATGTTATTATTTTATTTGCCTAAAAAGTAATTTCTTTTAAATAATAAAATAAAAGGAAGCAGATTAAAATGTTGATATGTCTTATCTGACAAGCATCATTAGAACCTTCTTAAGCAGAAGTATAACTATCGGTATATACGTAATGTGGCATCATAATACAAGGACAGTGAGTGAAATGATTCCTAGGTTCTCTCGGGTCTAGCCAATCCACTCCTACAACAGTCCTCTAGAACTGTTAATTATGTATGTTTCCATGTGTTATATAATTATTTTGATCCCTTATTTCAAAAAATCATTATTTTGAATAATAAAAACTCGTTACTTTAATGAGTGTGTGTAATCAATGACAAAACAAGTACGATTGGAATTTGGATAAAAATAATCGTAGAGAGGCTGTCCATCAATATCAAACTAAAGCTGCCCTTCATATCACACACAGTTTCATGAACAGTACGCGGGTATTATTTTGTTGTCTAAGCAATTAAGACCAACACTAACAATGATTTGTACGAGCCCTTCGTTCTCAGGTACTCGATAGCAACCGCAAATGGTCATCGTGTTGGTCCCGTCGCCACTAAGCTTGTATATAGTATATTGAATGTTTTAGATAGCTTCTGGATATCTAAAATGTATTAGGTTGTTTTATTTTAATAAGTGTAAAATGAATAAAATAATTTGTTAACAATCTTCAACTTTATTTCTCAATGCATTAATAAGACAATATTAACATCAGCCGTTGATCATACAGAAAGAAACTCTATTATCTTAAAATTTAGTGTAAGTGGTTTTGGGGCCTACATAGTAGGGGTAATTAGCCTGGTAAGGATACATATCATCTTCGTGGTAAATAAACACATCCTTGAAGTACATGTTGGGCTGTATGAAGTAAGGCTCGCTTACTGGACGATCCAACGGGTAACCGAATGGTTTTTTGTCAAACATAAAGTTTGCGAGCGGCTCAGATTTATTCTCACCCTGGAATGGATAAACCACTACGAATAATTGGTAGGGGAAACCTCCCTTTGTTCCCTTAGGTAACATCAATCTTGAAGGCATAAAGTCTGCTTCGGTAGACATGTGTGTGGGCACTTTTCCTTGGTCAAGTAGTTTCCAGATTTCGGCGGTCGGTACTGAGTCTTCTTTGTAGAACAAAAAGTCGGTTGAACTGCGTTCTATCTTGTTATGTCCGGCTGACAATTTGTGAACAAACCAGTCAAGCTCGACAAAGTTCATCCAGTTATCTTCCAAACTGATCGGGAAACCTTCACCGTTGTATTTGGGACCAATGAAAGTCTTTAGTACAGCGTCGCCTTCAACTTCAGACTTGATGTCGAAGGTAAGTGTGAATTGCTTGTGGTTTACACGTGGCTGACGCACTTTGAATGACTTAAACTTATAAGTCTTCAGTTGCTCTTGTGTGAAGAACGCGCTGTTTGTGACATCGAAGTCGTAATATTCGAAGAATGTGACGAGCTTGTCAACCTTTACGTCATTAACCTTGACACCGACGTAATGGAGTAAGTCTTGAGTGTAAGGAGTGACGTATTCCTTGTACTGAATGAAGTACTTAAGAATTCTGCTGTAGAGTTGGTAGAAGACAGGGTCACGCAGAGATGTTTGGTAAAAGTCGAGGGCAGTAGGAATGTAGCTGAACCTGAGAAAATGAGAATCACGAATGAAAACAAACTCTTTTTTTTAACCATTGCCGTCGCTACTAATATTATCACAATCAGGTCCGTTTCTTGAACATATCTTTGTTTTTATTAGGAATTTGTGTATTTTAATTTTACCTCCTTTTTCTTACTTATACTACTAAACCTACGAAGTTCATATCAGATCACTACATTATGTTTTAAAAAAACGCTGAATTATCGTACTGACATAAGTGAAATCGAAGGAATGAACTTATGTGGTATTTATTTTTAGACCGATCACAATATACTACTTACTTATCAACTGGCTCTGGTGAAGCACCCAGGAGGCGCCTGGCAGTGATTTCGTAGGAGCGGTGGTAGTTCCTCGGTCCAACCTTCTCGTATAAGTCAACATTGGATTGCCAGTAGTTGCCAACAAAGTTAACAGATTTTGAATTGGTGAAATCAACTTCTTGGTTATACTGGAAGCAAAAAAAATCGTTGTTATTTTGGGTTAAAGTAAAACACATTCATTTCATCATTTATACATACGTCATTTGTTTCACCCGCTATGCAGGTAAATTTAACTGACCCGATTTAATATGACTTATCATGTAGTTCTAAGGTCAACTTACAATTGGATTACAAATATTTCTCCAAACTAACGTCCATCCCCTACATTCAACCTTTAGGGGGTGAATGAAGAAAAAAACATTTTTAATGCTCGTCTACGTAAAAACAGAAATCTCTGTGCAAAATTTAAAGTCTCTAGTCCCAGTAGTTCGGACAGTGTATTGATATATCAGTCAGTCAGTCAATTTCTTACATTACATACATATAAATTACTGTAAAATATAATTATTTACTCACAGCCTTAAAGCGGCCTCTCTCCAGGTACTGCAAGAAAGTCTTTTCATAGGTGTCGAGGAACTGTAATTCTTGAACATTGCCTTCATATGGAATTTGGTAGTGGGCAGGTCGTTGAATGAATGGATAATAGTACGATAAGAATGGAGTGTAGCCAGTTTGGATTGGTTTGGTCCAAGAGAATTCAGGGATTTCACCTAATCCGTTACTCAGACGCTCCAAATAGTATCGGGCGATCAACTGTTTGTAGAAGTAGTAGTATGCTTCACCTCGACGGTCTTTCCATACGGTGAATACATCGCCTTCGAGCCAGAAGGGAAAGAATGAGTGGAAGTAATAATAGTAGGAGTTTAATCCGATGTCTTCTGTGAAGTAGGACAATTTGTATTCCTTGTCATCATAAGTCCAGTAATTAGAATAGTTGGTATAATAGACATAGTAGTCGTTTTCAAGAGTGATGCCATAATCAGCTGCGAAATCGGGGATTCCATCTTGCATTTTAGTGCGGTATATTTTGTTTAGGACATCTGAATTCACGAAGAACTCAGGGTACAGTTCATAAGGAGCGGGCAAGACAATTCCTTTAGTGTCCGCCCGATGGATTATAGCGATGTAGTACGCATACAAGAATTGACCTTCGTTAAGGAACACGCGGGCGTAAGCAGCAGTTTTGTAGAAAGTATCGAAATCTTTGGCGTAATAGAAAAGATGGAAAAGAGCAATAGCCTCGTCTCTCTGTTTTTCATAGAAAATAGAGAAGACATGATTTCTTGGCAGGAAACCATTCTTGTACAATACCAAGAAGTCTGCTACGGCTTTTTTGTTCTGAAAAAAAAAAACGATGAATAAGGCTTTGACTTAACACAATATTTAATAGGTACTATGACCAATTCAAATATTTTTAAAATAATAAGTAATGCTTACGGTGTAATTTTCTATGTTTGCTTCAATACTATAGTCTTGTGCAATTTTGTAGTACTCGGCATCCTTGCTAATTTGTGATGGTGCAAAGAAAAGTTCCAATACTTTCTTCTGTTTGGTTACGAATTCGGTATCGACTGAAAATTGTGATGTTTAGATGTGTAATATTTATATTAGTATGTAAAAGTTAACCCCTAACAACTAATCATTATAATTAAAGATGATAGTGAATCTATTACAAATAAATGTTATCATCTAATTGCCACGTTTGCCTGCGTCTTTCGATTTATCGTTTAATAATTTATAAGTCCCATGGCTAGGCAAGGTTTTTTAACTCTAGATCGCTAACCATCCACGGGTATACAGAGCTGAATGGAGCTCGAGGTTTTGCTAAGTTTTTAAGTTACTTTGGAATGACCGCTGCTATCCATAATATCACTCCAACCACCACAGCTTACAACCGAGATGCGCTATCATCATTTATGTACGATAAATGATGATGGAAAGGAAGGAAAGGATGGAAATCGCCTAAAATCGCGAGAATATCAAATTACAGTACGACATATCTGCCAGGATTATTAAACTTAAATAGCAAAGGGCCATCTGATCTGATATTCGACAGCAGGAAATAAAAAAACTCTCGGGAGTTTAAGCCGTATATGGCTTGGACGGAAACTTAGAAGTTAAATTAAATTGTGATTGTGCCCTCCCCTCCCTCCCAAGGTTGTAGGAGTCCTTTTCACTTTTAAACTCCTCAATAATACGAGTATGCGGAAAATTGTGGTCCACTGATCATTGTTAATAACATTTAAAAAGGTACATTAAGATTTAGGTCGACAGTGGATACCATAATATGTGGGAAAACAATGACGGTAATGATCATACAATATTTATTGGAAATGTAGAAAATAGAGTTATTTGAAATGCATACCAGTCTTAGTCTTGAAGTGGACGGTTTCCGAGGGCACGGCTCCTGACATCACCAGGGCCACTAGCCCTGCAAGCACCAAGAGCGTCTTCATCGTTGCGTTCTCGAAGAAAACTGTGCCTACTCCACCAGTAGCTGCAGCTTTTATACTAAATTCGTATGTTTCTTATCGTCTACTGAAATGCAGCGTTTCCTTTGTGATAGAATGTTTTTAAATTTCGTTGCCACGCTTTATCATTTCACCTTTCACCTTTATCTCATTAGTGTAGTCCGTACGTGAAGCGTGGTAAACATACGTGATCACCTTGTTTACAACTACAACTATCAGATGTAAAAATTCCATTTCGGTATATCTCGTTTGAACAGATTGAAAGATGCAATTGTTACTAATATTAATTAACAAAGGAAGTAACAATGAAATTTTTTGTGATTATTGAAAAAAATACTATTCGCCGCCGGATTATTATATCCTATACTATATTTCGATCGAATCACCATCGAAGCCTATAAAAGTTTATTAATGTTGCTAATAGTTAATTAAAGTGACTATTATGATTATCATCATTCATCGCATCATCGCCTCCGGGGAAGAATACGATTCTAAAGACATCTCACTCGTCAAAATCTGTCAAACCGTTTATGTCACATGAGGTCATAATTGAACGGACATACATATATAGGTTAACCACGAAAAACAAGACTCTCCTTCTAGGTCGGTACAGTAAAAAATGTCAGAAAAGTACATTAACTAATTATTTATCGACTTGAATCTAAAGAAGTCCGACATCCCTAAGACATGCATTTAAGCTCAATGAGTCAACTGTACGGGATATTGTTTGTGTGCGGAATATTGTATTGTTGTGCTCATAAGGCGTATAAGCAATACAATCGACGAGTAGCATTCATTATACACAATGATCATCCGATGTGATAAATAATGTTTAGATAACTAATTAATTACTTTAGATAATTTAGGTGGTAATTATGCATAATGCTCGGGCCTTAATTACTTTGATATAACAATATTTAAAGATTTTTTCTGAAAATTCGATTCGAATCTTGGTTATGCCAAGAGTATGTAAGTTCCTTTTATACTTGATCTATGATATGTGACAATTATTATCGATAGAAAACTGATTTCAGAACTTGATTATATATAAATAACTTATAATTAAAAATTATTATCATCATAGATAATGCTAATTATTGGCATGCAGAACTCGAAAATAATATATAAATAGGTATTTTATGGGTAAGTAAAAAAAGAAACGAACGTTGACGAATAAAACCTTTAAATGAAATATGAAATTAGCTTACATACATATAGCTAAGTGTTTGCGTTAGCATACATTATATTTGACTAAATACTAACAGTATCATTAAATTGTTTTAAATATATTTACATATGTCTCTTCTATCCAACTTAACTGTAAAATATCAATAATAGCACTATATATATAGCCTTAGGTAGTAGGTACTACCTAAGGCTATATATATAGTGCTATTACTGATATAAGAAAACATACATAGGTATGTATGTTTTCTTTCCTTCATCAATTTCGAATTCTAAAATTTCCTCAATAAACCTCAAGAAAAATATCGGAAGACAAAATCAATATTTTTAAGAGTACCAATAAATTGGAAAATAGAAGTTTTAATGTACCAATTGTTGACATCAGATTAAGATAAAGTAAGTAAAGTAAATGTAATATTAAAAATAACAATATAATTTACGTAGCCCGAATAATATAATTATGAAATTAAGAATATAGAAAAAGCCCATAAATTAAACATATTTCATAACATCTGTCTTGTCTTTAACTTTACGAAATATCTGAAAAGTTTCTGACTGATTAAATGGTCCACACTTGGTATTTTTTTTTTATTTTTTTTTATGGAATAAGGTAGCAAACGAGCAAGCGGATCACCTGATGTTAAGTGAACGCTACCCATAGACATCCATAACAAGAAAATGTGTTGCAGATGCGTTGCCTACCTTTAATGGACAGAGGAGGGCATAGACAGGAATAAGAATATTTTCTTTTCCTCGTTAACCCCTCTCCGTCCAATCCTCTTCCCGTTCCCATCCTATCCTTATGAGAAACTTCAAGCCTGTTTTCTGTGAGATCGTGGTATTTCACCGGTCGAGCCGGCCCATTCGTGCTACAGATGTTGTTGTTTCGGGCTCTACCATTGTTCATCATTATCTATCATACAAGTACGTTACAAGTTACGCAAGTAATTTATGTACTTAGCGTACATGGGTGCCAGAATTAGGGAGTTTTACAGTATTTGATTTATTTTTCGTATCTTCTTTAAATTAGAATGATTGTCGTTTCAAAATAATCTTTCTTAATACAATTATAGAAATCATTATATGGCTACAATACTACTAATCATTCTATAGCTAAAACTACTTAAGCGTTTTTTTTTTTTAAAAATTGCCAATGAAAAGCTCTTTCTGTCAACGTCTTTATTCCGAACTACGCTAGGATTGCTGGTAAATAATATATAAGACCACGAAGAACCATGAAGTTTTCCTTGTGATTTTTTTTTTCAAATGGAATTCGAACCGCTAAACCCTTGGTTAATAGTCAGACATTTTAATTGCAATGCTAGGGGAGCATTAAGAGTGAAGCTTATCACCTCTTTACATTTTTAAGACTATCAAATTTGATAACCTTTTCATTTTACCTTCGCCATTTTATCTATGTATATGTTTACTGTAAATTAACAATAATATATTTTGATACATAAGTGATAACATTATGTGATCTCCAACGAATTAAGTAGGCACAGTCTTCAATGTCACTTTTACCTTTATCTGTATATATTATCTTAAAATAATATTATAAATGAGAATGTGAGTTTGTTTTTTTACGCTTTAACTCCCTAACGAATCACCCGATCATCCTGAAAATTTG
>JWHW01011780.1:18691-32598 GCA_000931545.1 Papilio glaucus
TTTTGATATATACTATGACTTGTGACAATTTATAAACGCCGGCTTTACGTGTACAATGTATATGCTACACGTGGAAAAAAACGTTGGTGTACGTATTTTTGTTGTATTTATTTGATTGAGCCGCAACATCTGTTGCACGAATGGGCCAGCCCGATTGGTGAAATACCACGACCTCATAGAAGACAGGCGTGAAGTAGAAGTATGCGTTTCTGTTATGTCTGATTGGTTATGTCCCAAAGATCTAATCATAGTTCTTTTCATTATCTATCCTAGGAAAGGATGGGGAAGGGTAGAGGGGGAGGGGATGGATAGAAAATTAAAATATCCTATTTTGCTGTTTATCCTTTATTCTGTCCATTAAAGGTAGTAGACCTGTTGCAGATGCCTATGTCACAGTGGTCACAGGAATGCACGTGATGTTAAGTGGTCACTTAACATCACGTGCATTCCTTCTATAATAAAGCATACCATATAATAAAGGATACCTAGATTTTCCCCCGGAATCAGCATCGTCTATTAATGGAAACCGAATGACTATCCGTTCAGTACTTTTTAGGTTACCGGTTGTGGGGGTTGTCGCTTTTTGGGACCTTGGTTTATAATATGAAGTGAAACTATGTCTATTTAACATCCGTTTAAAATATAAAATGAATCTCTGAAATATTTTAGGTGTTATTATTTATCGCGGTAAATAAATTTAGTTGATAAATTTTTAATTATAGTTTGTCGTAGGCTCCGCGACAATGGAGACGCGCCACGCAAGCCGGAGTATCGTCCTCGTCAAATATTTTCCCGCGCTCGTTGCCGCAGATTGTTATTCCATCGAATTATGAAGAGTGTTGTATGAAAATTCGGGAACAAACTGAAAACTAATTTACCTCGTTGTTGACATTCGTCTAATATAAGTCCGGCTCTTTGCATACGGCCCGGAGCGGCGCACCCGGGATGTTTGTTCGGGTATTAAATTGTTCCTGAATTACGAAATAGAATTTATATTTTTTAAAGCGTTTCCTTTAACGTTTAGTGTATATTCGATTATGGAAATTTGACAAGACCTGTGTAACGATCGTCTCACTAGCACTCCACATACATCCACGTGTGATCTCGTAATTATGAGCTGACGAGAATTGTTTTTCCAAGGAATTTATTAAAACGTAGCGTTTGACTACGATAAGAATTTTAAACTATTTACTTAATACATATATATACTAATTTCAATGTATTTCCGAAATTAATTGTTCTCTATATTTACTTGTTTTATCCAACCAACTATACATCGCTATGCCCGTGCATTATTATTTCATCGTATTTGCTTGTTGCGTCTGTAATAACGCACGCAGGTGCGCGGTAAGCTTCCAACATTGTATCGAGATTAATTGATTACTATTTGTGACGTCACACGTTGATATAACCTAACAGAACAACGGGGGTAGATGAGCTTAGAAAAACTATACCTTGTTTCATTACAAGATATGATTGTGGTAAACAAACGTCATTAATCAGCAGCCATTATATTTTTTCATAAATCCAACAGGTCTTTTTCATTCTTAAAGGCTCCAAAAGGCACCTGCAGCTTCTCGTGTGTACCATGAAGGTAAGATCACAGATGTAAAGCAAGTCAAAATGCTAACTCATCTACGTTGTACGTTGTAAGAAAACTTGTAACTGTATTATCGGGTTGTTGTATTAATCTTGACGTGGGAGCGTTCCATTTACGATGTATAACCTAAATAACTAGATCTGAATTCGCGCCAAGTTTCGCCGAACTACCCCCAGCGGACGCGGCGCTTGCGAACTGATGTAGGACTTTAATATCGACGGCGCACATTATTAGGACTCCGACATGAGCGGTATTAATTTAATATATGCTAGATATCGTTAGTTCGATGGATACTTGTATATAAACATACGGCACATCCACATGTACACGCTTGCGCACACATGAGCGCAATCAAGCGCTCACAAATTTGAACAGCTAACATGAAGAAAAATGTGAATGTATTAAGAATGAAGAACAATAAGTTAAAACATGGATCACTAACACCCTCATGAAGTAATTGCAGTTGTGACGTTACGTAGTACTTTATAAGGTCAAGTCCGATACTTAGACGTTTCATCGTACACAGACATACAACATGTATCTCATAACAATATATCATTCAAAACGGGTGGACAGAGATTCATTTTAATTATTCAGAGGCGTCCATTATTATTCATGTTGTGGTGCCGAAGCCAGGTAAACCGCTAAGCCCGGGATCTGGCATCAGATAAGCAAATAGGGATCCCGCCTGATTAGACGGCCCCTGCATTCACTTTATAATTAGTCCCAGTTAAGTTACGTACGTATATTCGAGTACGACGCACAAGTTACCTTCAAGTTATAACATATGTTTGAATGAAGACGCATGTCAAGTTTATTATCGCTTAATTTACTTAAAGCTTGATTATGTACAGAGTTTTATTCGTCATTCGACTTTATAATATTCTTAAAAGGATTTTACTTTATTACAAAATTTGTAACGAATTAATTTAAAATATTTGTTAGGTTTTTCGTTTCTAGAGCTCCAAAAGGATTAACGATCGCGAAAGGCGGAGAATTTTAATGAACTATTTCGTAATGTATTCGAAACGTCAGAAATTTTAATAATCTAAAATACAAGCGGTTGTGAAATTCACTCAAAGTAGTTTCATTCAAGGCAAATTAATTTCAATATTTCTATATTAAAGAGAAAAAAAAATGAAGAAAGTAAGGTTAAAACAATAAAGTAATACAATTTTACTAATTACATGCGACTTAATATAGCTTTTTTGTGGGTCAAAGACAAAGTACATCCCTGCAACCCTTAGACACAAATCCACCCTTGACAGGTAATCATTCTGTACTCTCACCCCTTATTGTAAAAAGGAGGAGGGGAATCTTAAAACTGTAGCCTTTGTCCCTGAGACAAGTCATGGTTAAGATCAATTACTACAATTGAATCCCAAAGTTTTCGGATTTCTTAGACCAGTTTTCGAGCAGCCTTTCCGATCCAAATTTTGATTCCATTCCAGCTTTCTGCCATGACAGTTTCGAAGGTTGACGGAATGTAGATAAATATAGAAAACTTGCGTTTATAGGCTTGCGGATTTTTTTGAAATTGATGTCTGAACAACGAAAAAAATTCACAAAAAGACACGCCCTCCCCTGAAAGCAATTAGTTGCATAAGAAGCATTAACAGAACACTTTGTAGATCATTTCAATACTAACAATGACTAACACCTGTGCGTTAAAAACTGCACCTGCACAATATTTTAAACAATGCGACGAGGGATCTTACCCCTAAGTTTCGAAATAAACATGTGAATAAAATGAGCAACACTGAACAATTGAATGCGGCACTAAAGTTTAAGGTTGTCTAATTCTTTAAACGCGGAGAGAAGCATTAAGAGAGAGCCGACTTAATTCCCTTTGTCTGCGCCGTAATAAAATTAAAAGCAAAAAAATCTGTCTGCAGTCGCTTACTCTTTATTGAATTATTCACAGTAAGAATTAAACAGAAGGCGGATAGAGGTAATTAATGGCCATTCCAATATTAAATTCGAAATTGGGTAAATCCTAAAAAGCCTCTCGGGTCGTCAAAGAGTACTGAGACGGGAGTGCCGCCGGCCGATAGCTTAATCCCGGGCTTTTTATCTCGGCCCGGTGTCCCGGACGGGGTGACGTCTCACCAAAGTATAGTAATAAAGTACCTAACAGGAATATCGGGAATTAGGAAGTAAACTCCTGTCTACAAGGGAATTAAGTAGGCGTGTATAAAAACGAAAAGACATAGTCAAAGGTTCCATTTTTTTGCCGTGGTAGCGTTTATTTAAAAATTAATACATTAGTATCACCTTTTACTACGAGCAATATTAGAGGGGCTCAAGGTCACCAAAAGCGCAACGGAGAGGGCAATCCTCAGAGTCTCTCTGCGTGATCGCTCCATTAAATATGTGATTCGCAGTAGAACCAAGGTAACCGACATTGCAAACTTTAAGTGGCAATGGGACGGAAACATTGCTCGCAGCACGGATGGCCGGTGGAGCCGAAAGGTCCTTGAGTGGCAGCCACAAGTCGACGCAGCTGAGGTGGTAGGCTGATGGTCTAAGTTGCAGGAGCCACTGGATGCGGACGGCAGGAGACCGATCTTTGGGGGAGTCATGTGCAACCGTGTGACTCTATGTCACATAAAAACCGTGAATAACAGAATATTAAGCATTTCATAAATCAGTCATACAACGAAATGTCTGAAACTGCAACAATGCAGATTAGAGACAACATAGACAAAGAGGGGTGCGAATTACCTTTGTTTACGCGACTGTACCGTAGGTGTCCGGACTCCGGACGCATCGCAGCCTCGCTCCGGTCCGGTTTAATTATCGGCTCCCGGTTCCGGCTGTTCGTTAGTCACTCGTGAGCGCGATTAACCCAATCAATTTGTCACATGGCTCTGTCGACAATCCGCCCTCAATTGTATGTGAGACACGGACGGCGAGCTTCATTTGTAGGGGAGGTAAATTTATATCAAAAAAACAACCACATTCAAGGAATTTTAAATTGAAAATGTTGGTATTTGATTAAAGGTCTGGGTTAAATCCAAAAGGTAACAATAGATGAATGTGGTTTAAAGGGTGGTTTATATTCAAATATTTTTGTATTTTACTTATGAATTATTTAGGCACTAGTGGAATTCAAAACGTTAATTCATCATGGGGAAATGTTTGAGTTTATCTCAGGTTACATTTCAAATTTGGGACCAAAAAAAGCGGTTAGTAATTGCTACATCTGTTTAACTGGGATGAATTAAAGAACGTAAAGGCCTTTCTGCAAATTTACCCACACAAATATATTTTAATATGCTTTTGTTAGCTTGGTGTGTACGTAACGGAGTCTTCGAGCGAGATTTTGAACGTTTTTAACACATCGGATTAAGTTGATACATCGCACACTTATTATAGATCGATACTAATGCAATAATTTAAAGTAGTTAGTAGTAGTTTGTTCCATTATTCTTACCAGGATCTTCTAGCGTATATTTACAGTTGTAAATGTAAGAAGCGCAATTCAAATCGTCTATCGCTAACTTTCTCTGCTTCCCTTTGAATCTCTATCGATTTCTAAATCTGTAAAGATGTGACCGCGATGGTTTATCGGAGTTAATTATTTCATCGCTTAATTTAGAACCTTTAGAAGTGAATTGCGAACTCGGTTGATCGGGTGATCGTAAATTGATAAACTTTTTAGAATTTTTGGTTATTCGTAACTCAATAAGGAATTTAATTGAGGAACAACGAACGAGAAATGAACATTGAATCGATGTCGCAATTATTATAAAAATATTTTATGATTTTCATTGCGAAATACCAACATGTTTGTGAATAAAAATGTTGCACGTCGCACGGGGCTTTTGTTTTGCGTTTACGCGCTTTGTTGTGGAGTCGTCAACAAATTTGTGTACACATTTTATTCCGGTGTCTCATTATTTTTATATTTCAAAGCTGCAAAATATTAAACAACGTGGTTGGTCTCATGAAACAATAAAGATTGTATTGAAACTGTTGTATGAAATGCTTGGATATAATTCTGAGTGAGTTTACAGACTCAGATCGCTCTATATTCAACACAAATATATAAGTATAGCTAGAAATATATATAAATGTACAACATAAGTTAAATTAACATAACATTAAAATGTTTTAGGTATAAACAACCACCAACTAAGTACGGTGCGGTACGGTACCAAAACTGAAGGAAAGAGGCCCAGATACGCTAATAAGTAACTAGGTCAATGGGGCTTCCACATTATACCTCAGGCAGCATGTATTATGACGGATTCTGATCTGTGAGAACATTGTACAAGCGTTTCAATATATAAAAAGGTATTAGAATTTGTTTGTTTTACTAAAATATTATCTATAATTACTATTTTATGTATGTAGTTACGAAGTTAAACTTCTTATTGAACGGTGTGAAGTTGATTTTAGGAAATGAAAACTGTATCGATTTCTGTAAAATGTTTCTCTTTCTGTTTATCACCTTCATAGGGTATGTATCTCATTCTCTTACAAATCAAGCAGAACATAAATTTAACTTCTACCGCGTCTGAAGTCACATTCTGACACCAATTTTTCTTCTGATTCTGACAACCACTCAAATAACTTAAATCTTCGTATAATAAATGCTTCATCATCTTCTTGCCATTCCCTCTTACATATGTGGGGTTGGCACAGTATGACCGTAGTTCATACTGGATACGTTTGGCTACAGCTTTTACGGCGGGTCCCCTACGTGACCTCCTTGGGAACAATTGTTTATATTTAAGTCTTATTCTACCAGTGTAATCAAAAACTAATATTCTGAGATGGTCAAATGTCGCGAGGACTGATATTGGTCGGGTTAATAATTTTAAATTAGTAAATAGTTGTAGTACATAGGTCAAGTTAAATAAAACATAGCTAAGTAATAGTTATCTCAAGTCTATAGACTTGTAACAGTATCATTTCTTATCCCACAAGATTACTTTAGTATTTTGTGACTTGGACGCCTCCGAAAGTTTTTTGGCAAAGGCCTTTGTAGCAAGAGAACTGTTGGAATCCTCATTAAATCAGTATATTGTTACTCCTAAAGTCATCTGGTAGATACGATAGTGGAAAAACTTTTTCTTTCTTTGCTGGATTTATAGAGCTAACAATTAATTTGTTCTGTGAGCTATGTCAAATTAGTTTTCGTTAAGTTTAATCATTTTATTATGTATCTATATATATAAAAGGCGATGTGTGTGTATGTTCTCTACAGACTCCGAAACGGCTTGACCAATTTTGATGAAATTTTCAGTAAATGATTGGCCTAGTGGTTGTTCCTGTAGTGTGGTAGCGATCGGGTCAATATAGTAAGTGTTACGCAGGCTAACCCGGGCCGGATTGCTAGTATTTTATATACGTTGACATTAATTGCTATTTTAATCTAATTAGAACCAACATTTTGCAACAACGAAAAGACCAACGGATGTGATATCGGTCATTAGGTGAGATATAAGAAAAAAAATAGGTTAAAATACAGGGGCCTAAAGTAGACCAGTATACTGGACTACAGACTTCGATCGTTTATTACTAGTTTAAGAGTAGAACGATTATATAAATGAGACCAAAAGAAAATTATTTAAATTAGGACGATTACTGAAGTGAGAATAAGACATGACACGATCGATAGGATTCTGTCGCGGAAATATGACGTCCACATGTTAAAGCTACGTGATGAATTGTAGGAAACGGGGTCAGCACGGCCGCTATCTAGATTCCGCACAAAAACCGACCGGCGGCGGGGGGTAGCCCGGCGCCCATCTCATTTGCTCGAGTGGCATTCGGGCCACGGAAATGTGCCGCTGGAAAGACTGTGATGTAATTTGGATGGGTTTTGTACTCTTTTATTATTGTTATTTTTAGATTCGCTTTCGTATTGCGAATATCCCGTGTCAAGTGTCGTTTGTTATTAAGGTCAATGACTGTGTCGGTTTTGGAAACAATTGCTTTTTGAATATCATTTTTTTAGCGACATCTAGTTAAAAAGAGGCACTCTAATTTAACACAGATTAACAATTATCATGAGAGGTTTGCACCTCAACACTGCAGACTAGCAACGAAGCAACCATTGCTCGTTGTTTACCTCTAAGTTCGTTGAAATCAAAGGAGGAAATGGTGGGAAAAAGTACAAGGTATCTTAACAAATCTTTACGAAAAATTTGCGCCTGATATCTGACTGACACTTTGATTCTTCGTATATCCAAGTATGACTGCGACAGTAATGATAAAACAAAGATTAAGGCAACGGAAACGTTTAAGAAAAAGCAGCTGTGTAGTTTGCGTATAATAAATGGTTTTTGTGATTAAAAAAAAAGAGAACGCACCGGATGTGAAATCACATCTCAGCGCAGTTGAGATAAAATCAATGCAAACACCTGTAATCCACGGGGAAGGTTCGCAGCCTTCGAAATAGGCCGGGCAGGTGCTCCAATGCCTGTTATTTATTACGAAAATAAAGTCGACGCTGGGGGCTGTATCGTGTAAGCTGTTACCATAGTCCCTCCCGTACCCGCCGGGGCCGAACTCGCAAATACTTTCGCGGTATTGGATGCGGTGTTCGTGTTTCGCATCGTTTGCGGCGATGTCGCGCGTCGTTTTAACGCTGTATTGTGGTATGGAGAGCCAAAGGGTCGTTTTGATCCGCTTAATGGCATGTTACGGCTAATTACTCTTTCCTATTTTATGTGCTCGGTTCTTGTTTTAACCAAACGTTTATGTTTTTCGTACGCTTCAAACGAGTATGGTGTTTGCTTTGTGGTGTGGTCATTAGAATCCTATTGGTGGTTATTATTGGGGTCGTAAATTTTAAATAGATTTTGAAAGTAAAGCAATGATACGTTACGGGATACCACTGAAAAGGATTCATACGATAAACCAAAAGAAAAAATATAATTACTATAGTACTACTATAGCAGTGTTTTGGACTCGCTGCACACTCGGTCGTATAACGTAGGAGCGGTGCAGATAGTATTTCGCTCTCTTTCCCAGTCAAGTACAAGGTTTTAGTATAAAACTGGTTAGTATATCAAAAGCTTATATATCTAAAATATTTCTTCTAGATATCATTCACTTGTTTTTATCGATAACCGCGGTGCGGCGACAGAACATGACCAATACTCTAGGCCTTAGTATGATTTATGACACAGTGTGCAAGGAGTAAAAAACAGTCCTTTAGCGGTTGCCCGCAGCTTAGGCTGGAAATTTTTGTAACTTGATTCATCGTATACTAAAAAGATATTGTCAATAGATAATCATATAGCCATAGATTTATACATGTACCTCCAGACACTGAGTTCCATACAAATTCATAATTGTAACAAAGATGACGCTCGATTTTTGGCGCTAATCTGCATACACATATATAAATACAAATATTAATCAAACTTAAATTAAATTACAAAACATTCGGATGACAAGGAACGAATGACTGGGTTGGATTTTATGAAGTCGCCAATTAGTGTCTTAAGGTGGCTTCATTTTTGGGTGCCGGATGATCCATCTGGAGGGATGTAACATCTTTGCATATAGGATTACCGTGGTATTCGATATTATCAGGTTTATATTTTTATATCCCTCGGGATGTTTTCTTCTTTGTACAAAGGTGCTATGTTCTTTTCTGATAACCTTTTGAGTCGTTAAGGCATCAACACTTATAGTGATTTATACTATGAACGTACTGAAAGTTTAGCTATGTTAAATAGTAACTATAGCAATTTATGAAGGCAGGGACGTAGGGAGGGTCCCAGTCGTGAAGTTGCATGATTAAACGTGAGCGACGTGACACGGGCCCCGGGAGTGATGCATGGCGGGATAATTGTGGCCTCCTTCATTATTCAATGGATTAACGCAAATCTAATGCCATTACTCAATTCATTCACAAATACTACCACTACTTTAACTAGCTGAGCGCCGCAGTTTCACCTACGGTACAATTTAAAATAACCGTAGGTCCAGCCTAAGATGAACCCTATTCAGTATGATGGATCATAAAGCCCTGAGGTCAACTTACATTGGATTATTCATATAATATTTCATCCCTACTTAAGATCCTTAAGGAATAGATTTAGAAAAATCCTTTCTTAGTGTTCTTTTATGTCTTTAGGCAAGTTTATATGAACACAGAAACGCCTATCCTCGTCCCTGTTTTATCTAATCAAACTTAAAATGCTCATGAATTTCGAAACTATCAGCGTACAGCCCCCCCTTCGAGTGTAATGTGAAAGGGATGCTACTGGGCCTAGAGACCTTAAAGGACACTAAAAATCCTTTTTTCTAAATTCATTCCCTAAAGGTCTTAAGTAGGAGATGAAAGATTGTATGAATATTCCAATGTAAGTTGACCTCAAGTCTATATGATTAATCATATAAATGACCTTGACCAGTTCGTGACAGTCATCCATATGACACTTTGACTATCCATATTTAGCAGTTCGGTCAAATTCCAATCAACAGCAAGTAAGACATTATGAACGATTTATGTAAACTAACAAATAGTTTTCAAAGAACTGCGGAAATCGTAGAACCATTTTAAAAGCAAGTCGTTAGCAAACATTTGACAATGTGTTGATGCAAGAGAGCGCCATTCGACACTGTAACGGTAAATAAAAAATAGGAATATGAACAATGCATCTCAGCGCTGCAGCGCTTGCGTTAGCACGTGTTGCCCGTCAAGCGCTGCGCTCTCAAGAATGGAGCTATGGAGCTCTCAAGAATTTAAAGTTAAATTACGTGCATTTCTTGTATTTCTAGCGCTTTTTCGGCATCTTTAAAAGATTTTACCTTATTGCCACAGATTATATCAAGTACAATTATTATCGAAGACAATAATCATTTTATCTCTGACTACACGATGTATTGTAATATTAATGCATCTCCATAACAAGTGCATGATATGGTCATTTTAGTGATGTTTTTGCTTTATCACACAAGCTGAAATCGGAACGTGGAAGCAATTTAATTTAACCGAGCAATGTCCAGCCTAAGCTGAACCCTACTTAATAAAATTGATCATAAATAAATAAATTTAGCTAAAGTCAACTTATATCTTTACAAACTTTCATCCCCTATTTTAGACCTTTAGGGGATGAATTAAGGATCCTTTCTTAGTGCTCGCCTACACATTAACTTAAATCTCTGTGCAAAATTTCAAGTCTCTAGGTGCAGTAATTTGGGAAGTGCGTTGAATGACATACGTGTCATATTTCAGTGGCATAAGGCATATGAAAAAATTATATTCAACTGTTTTATTTGATATTTACGGTGACCTATACGAGACGTGTCCGAGAAGTTTTACAACCGAGATGATAAAGAAAAAAATACGTTGTATTCTTGAAAAGAGAAAAGTTCGAAAGACTCTCATCTCGAGAGTTAGGGAAAGGGATTTACGAACAAAAATGTTTACGTTGAAAGAAAAAAAAAATTCTTCAACTTGTAGTGTTGACGATTTTGCGCTCTATTTAAAGTACTGTAAATGCCATCATGTTTTTCAGAAGCCGCAATAAGTTTGTATTAGTACCAAATTGATTTTGCCGTTGTTAGGAGCGGATTGCACAGGATTAAAGCTCTTATGACTAAGGTGTTAAGAGATTAGAATGTTTTTATGAATAACAATGCGCAGTAGCGAGCACTCGAATTGCTGGAGCTCCCTACAGTAGACGTCAAAAATGTGCCGTAGTTTGCTAACGAGGGGGAACAAAGTAGGTACGCTCTACTTGTAACTTACGTTACTTATTGCATTCGTAGGTGTTTTAAGTATTGTTATTATGAAGTTCTTTGTTTAAATTTCACGCTACAGAATACATAGCATTTTGTGTGGAAAGATTAGCGACCTATGCATAATATAGTATGTCATATCTCTCTGCACAATGGTGATTGTGTGTGAACGTCTCTCATTCCGTCACCTACCGCAGTGTCTCAAGACGAAAGTCTATGAGCATAAGTGTGTTGCCACCGATTTCTTACGGTACTGAGACGTGGCCCCTCGCTGCGAGCACAATTAGACAGCTCAAGGTCACTCAAAGGGCAATGGAGAGGCTAATGCTCGGAGTCTCTGTGCGAGACTGCGTCAGAAATGTGATGTGCAGTAGAACCAAGGTAACCGACATTGCCCGAAGAATTGCAAACCCAAAGTGGCAAAAGACCGGATACATCT
The DNA here is from genome assembly GCA_000931545.1 of Papilio glaucus. Classification (NCBI taxonomy): domain Eukaryota; kingdom Metazoa; phylum Arthropoda; class Insecta; order Lepidoptera; family Papilionidae; genus Papilio; species Papilio glaucus. Next base: position 30,442 of record JWHW01011780.1, read on the forward strand.
TGCAGAACGGATGGCCGATGAGGCTGACAGCACCTAGAATGGCCTATAAGTCGATGCTGCGTAGGTAGGCCTCCCATACGATGGACCGATGATGCGGACAAAGTTGCGGGAGTCCAATGGACGATTTATAATATTCCATAACTGACCAATTCTTAAAATGATAATAATTTAATACTTTATCGTTCTATCAGAATGCGGCGGTGTCTTGATTTTATTTTATTAAAGTTGCAATATGACTTATCACTTCCGATACGCAGCGTGCCAATAAATGCGTCAAGCCTCGCCGGATATTACTTTGGATATGAAAACGTTTTATAAAAATATTTCTATATCGACATACGAGACTCCTTCACTGGCGGCACACTTCTTTAAAAAAACAAGTGGTATTGGATATAAAATGAATACTTTGTTTACATAAATATAAGACCAGCTGTGGTGCGACCTTCCCTGTGAGTTGTGTTTCATTTGTTCGATCGTGTTTTTTAGAATAGATATATATGTTTTCCGGTAATATATTCTACCATTTTTTCCCTTTATCCTTTTGATATCTGTTAAAGAAGTGAGTGTATTAGTTTCTTTAAGTTTAAAAATTTATTTCATAAGAAAATATAGTAAATTTAATATTTTTTAAAATCGAGTTTTTTTACGTAGAATAAAGTTAAATTGTTACGATACATTCCAGAGTAAAACTATAACGTACCATAAGTCTAAAACAAACTTTGTCACACAAAGGATATTGCGTTTCCGACGTCGTATTCCTTTGTCAAAAATGTACATAGAAAGTTGTGGAGTCGCAGTTAAAATGTTAGGATAAAGTCCTTTCTATTGACAAATGTCATCAGACAAAGAAATATCTCGATAGCTGGAGCTGGCAGTCACTTTTAGGCAAACATTAAAATTGATATAGACATAGTGATGTCTTGGATTAACGATATTTTAATTACTGAACGAACTGATACCGATCAACAAGTACAAAATACGTTCTTAAAAATATGTTGCTTTTTAGTAGCATATTTTTTACCAAAGATTCGTTACATCGTTGGAAAACATGTAAACTAGATATGAGAGATAAAATATGAGCACTAGACATCTGTAGGCTGCAGATGTCGATATTGTAGTATGGTATAACATCGATAAACTGAAATGCGCATCACTATAACTGTACACACTAAATAACACTGTTTAATGCTATCGCAGGGCGCGACGCCGCCCGTCGTCTATCGTGGCGATATGTTTTTCGCGTCAAAACAATGGCCGGGCGATAAAAAACGAACGTTATCTCAGACCCCCTGCCCTCCCGACAACTGTCAAACTGATACCGCAAGAGCGGGACGGAGATATGAGTATAAGGAATGAGGCTATCGTCTTCATATCAAAGAAGTTGTCACTGTGGATATAGACTAATTTAGGGCATTTGTTCAGATAGTTATTAACTAATTAGAATAAGAATTAGCTAAAGTGCTTATAGGCAACATTTTACATCTTATATCTTTTTCAGTAGAAGCGTGTTGCTTATTTGCTGCCTTGTACTAAAAAATAGATTTTTTTTATGGCACTAGATGCCATACGAACAAGCGGGTCATGTGATATTATTGAGATCGCTACCCGTTAGGCATCCTCAACAAGCAAATGAGTCGCAGATGCGTTACCTTTATTGGATGGAGGAGGGGATAGACGGATAATATAAATTTCCTCTTCCCCATCTATACCGTCCTCTTCTTTCCATCCTATCCTTCTTAGGAAAGTATGGGAAAGGGAAAAGGACTGAAAATAGGCCTCTGGCACCTCATTCATCAGACGAAACGCAGAATACTTGCTATTTCACTACTTCACGCCTCTTGTGTGAGGTCGTGGTATTTCACTAGTCGATCCGGCCCATTCGTGCAACAGATGTGGGCTCTACCACAGTGAACATGGTGACGTAGTAATGGTATGTGACCATCGCTAGCCATTTACGTTTTCCATCAATATCCACAATCGCGGATAGGAATGCACAGCAAGGTATCGCAAAGGAATGGGTCACAAGGGCTTATTTATTATTTCAACCACATTACTTGACCATACATAACTTAAGAAAACACATTCGGTTCGGTTTACAACTTGTATATAAAACGGTTTACGACTTTCATGAAAACAATAAAATCACTTGACTATGGC
>JWHW01011780.1:32726-45415 GCA_000931545.1 Papilio glaucus
CAACTCAAGTTTCCTAGTTTCTAAATTCAGGAGCACTGATCGGTTGTAGGACAAATGTAAACACAACTGTATAATATACTTCCCGATTACATTTAATTAGTCGTGTTAACTATATTTTGTATTAAGTAACACAATTTGGTGGTCCTAAGACCGGCCATGCCACCGCCGGTCATCCTGATGATGTTTTCCTTCACTGCTTTTGATGCAGTGGTGATGAAATAAATTACATAAAGTAAAGCGCCTGTTTGGGTTCGAACCCGCAACCTACAGAACGTAGGTCGGGGCTTATATCACTTGGCCACTACTGCTCTCGTGATATTGCAAAAAATTTTGGAAAGAAAAGGAACAACAACATCTCTTGCACGAATTGGCCGGTTCGACCTGTGAACTACCACGACCTCACAGAAGAGAGGCATGAAGTAGAAGTATTCAGCGTTCCGTCTGATGAGTGAGATGCCGGAGGCCTAATTTCAGTCCTCTTCCCATACTTTCCTAATAAGGATAGGATGGGAAGGTGAACAGGATTGGGCGAAGACGGTATGTAGGGGGAAAAGGAATATCCTTTTTCCCGTCTATCCCCTCCTCTCTCCATTAAAGGCAGGCAGCGCATCTGCGACTCATTTGCTCGTTGCTGATGCCTATATTTAATATCAGAAAACTCGCATTCTCGTTTGCCACCTTGTTTCATAAAAATCACCGAATGGTAAAACTAAAAAAAGGAAAGCGCAGATAAGGTCGACAAGAGGAAATGTAAATGGGATTTCGCGTTAGGATACAAGATTTAACAGACGAAACGCAGAAATCCGTTTACAATTTATGTTATATTACATCTGTAAGATGATATCGTTCTGCATAAAATCAATTGATGCAACAAACGCCGCAGCGGAGCTCTACATACAAAACAGTCCTGAGGCAGAGATGTGGTAATACACATCCTTAGGAAATTGTTTTGCAATTAAGTAATTTACATTGCAAACACGATAATGTGAAGCGAGCGCCCCCTGCCGGCGATGACAGTCGTGCATTGCAGAGTTACACGGACCAACGAGACAACACGTCTGCAAGGCTAGCATATAATTTCTTAGCAATGACAATATGATAGTGAAGATGATGATGAGATATAGAATCTCAACATAGTTAAAGATGGATTTCTTATCTGCACCTTTAATGATAAAAATACATTATTAATACCTGTGAAATCTTTAAATGTCTCGGAGTCGACAGAAAACTATTTTAAACAAATAATACAATAAAGTACAGAGTATTTCAACTGATGATGTAGTTTTTAATAAAACAATGGACACCAAAGAAGACAATAAATTTACACACAAAACTATAAGCATCTATTACGTGACACTTAAAGAGTAATTTGAGTGCAGTACTCAATTCCACTTATTTTTCGTTGAATTAACAAAAGAGGAGACTCGAATTTCTTTTTGATGCTATTGATTTGTATTTATATAAGACCTCGATTCAAAGATGGCATTACATTCATTACGCTACGCTACTTAAGTAAGTTTTAACAGTGGTAGAGCCCGCAACAACAACATCTGTTGCACGAGTGGGCCGGCTCGGCCGGTGAAATACCACGACCTCACAGAAAACAGGCGTGAAGTAGAAGTACTCTGCGTTTCGTCTGATGAGTGAGGTGCCGGAGGCCTAATTATAGTCCTCTTTCCCTTCCCACCCTTTCCTTATAAGGATAGGATGGGAACGGGAAGAGGATTGGACGGGGAGAAGGGGGCGGGGAAAGGGAAATATCCTTTTTCCTGTCTATCCACTCCTCTGTCCATTAAAGGTAGGCAACGCATCCGCAACACATGTGCTTGTTGCGGATGTCTATGGGTAGGGCTCACAGAACATCAGGTGACCCGCTTGCTCGTTTGCCACCTTTTAACATAAAAAAAAAAAAAGTGTTAAAACAAAAAACTCAAGCGGTGAACAAAAAAGTTGTTTATTCAATGGTTCAGTTTGTTTCTCAAAAGCCTTTTTTCTGTTGAAATACGACATTATTCGGAATACCAGACAGACAGACAGACATAATACGGAATTACCAGAATAAAATATCTCAAAAAAGATACATCTAAAAGACTTGACTTGTAATCCTATTTAATGTCTGCTTTATCTGAAGGGAAGATGTGTCGTGAGCGTGTGTGCTGTTGCTGGGAGCGAGTGAAATCGCGTGCAAAGCGTAGTGTAGGCAGCGCGGGGCGGCGCTGTACACGGTAGGTACAGCCGGGTGATTAATGGGACTCTTTATCAATTATCGGTGTCAGGTGCAAGTCGCTTTTTGTGGGGCCGAAGTTTCGGGGGGCCTAATGGTGCCTACTTGTGTCTGTTTGTTTACGAAACATAAATAATGTGTATCTCTCATTATCCATTTAAAATAAGGTTGCCGCCATTTTTATATAACATTCTAGAAGCTTTCAAATGAAACTATTTAGTGAAGCCCTGTAATTACTTAATATCAATTAATATTTTCCAAAGTTATGCATAAAACATCGACAATTTACCTCCTAATTTAAAAATAAGCTTACCACAGAACCTGTGGGGGGAAATATACAAAAAAAAATGATATGTTAAATTATCTTCACAATATTTACAAATGCAAACAGAATATAATATAGTGACCCGCCCTGGCTTCGCCCGGGTAACACTAATTATTTTGTTCCGACCGATACCAAACTTCAAACACAGGATCACCCGTCAGGCCAATTTGAACGTTTCATTTTTTTTCCGAAATTGGTCCAGCTGTTTCCGAGTTTGTAGGGAACATACATGCAAACACCGCGTTTTATATATAGCTAGAAAATAATACAGATAGATATTCGTATCCTTAAAAATCCTGTCCCCCTCACATTTCTGAAGGGAGTTGCATCGACGAATTGTGAAAGTGTAAAGCCGTCAAATATATTTTATCTGGCAGCTTTCAATAAAAGCCGCAAGAACACGGCGTGTACCTAATTTGATAACGCGTCTCTAGCTCCGGGGACTTGCGACAGAGGGCGGTGGTCTTGCGAGTTTCCACGGATAATATCGATGTATGGGCCCCACGGGGATCGCCTACGGCCTAATGCCTTTGCAGTTTCGTGTTTAAGTGAACAAACATATGAATAAGCGAGGAATTCTGAAGGAATTGTGCTTTATGGCTCGTGGGTGTTGCTTTGGTAATCGCTCATAATAAACTTGCTAATTTGAATTGTAAGTTTCCAAGATGGATGAATTTCGAGTATATTCAAGAGCACAAAGTTTATAGTGGTTTTATGGATTGTACTGTTGCGTAGAGATGTTATTGGAATTTGTATCACCTACGGAAACATAACTAGTGCACTTTTCTGTTGTGTATCACGCGGCTGTATTTTTTAAGGCAAGTTTTGTTATTACGTTTTTTTATCAGAATAGCTAGCTAGTTTTGTGAGTACGTGAAATAAAAAGAAAAGGCAAATTTTAATGAATAAGTCAAGCAGCTTGTGGCGGAGAAATTCAAACATCGTTATTACACAATTATAGATAAAAGAACAATTACTAGAATCAAAATGGAGCAAAGTTCGTTGCGGGCGGCGAACAGTCGAGGTGTTCATCGTTGCAACAAAGCGCTATTCCGAATGCAAACTTCGTTATCGATCTTTGAGGGGAAAGTAAAACGGGTTTAGTTTGATTACTGGAAAGCGGAGGGTTGAGAACGTGACTATGGAAACAACGCAATGGTTGTTGTGGTACGTTCAGTTGTCGTGCCGAGACTGTAGTGGAGGGAGACGAGTGAAGTTTTTGACGTGGTTTTATTGCTTTCCGGTTGTCTGTAAAAAGGAGTGTTTTCTGAAATCGTCACATTTGACTCTTCTCTCTTCCATATTTTGAGGATTTGAAATCTTGAATTATGTCTAGTTCGATTAATGGGGATAATCATGGCAAATAACTCTTCGTAATAGGTTAAATTACGCCTATTGATGTACTTTCTTTGCATAAGGCAACTTTCATGTGCTCCTACTTAACTGCTATTTAATAATAATAACTGCTATTTAAGAATAATAACTGCTATATGTGTGCAGTACTAAGAACTTATAATTAAAAATTTGATGGTAGAATTTATCTTGCTATAGATATTAGAGTTACTCTTTATTTAAGGTCTGTAATATAATACACCATTGAAGACAGCCCTGTTAGTTTTAAAACGTTATGGGCCCAGGATCCCAGTAACCTCAACACTTATTAAATTACAAAAGGATATAGATAGCTATGTTAAAGTCATCAGGTATAGTCATGAAAGACGATTAGATTGTGTGATTAAATTTTAAATGGTAACATTAGCGTACAGTGTACAACCTGTACAGTGTACAACCTGTACAGTGTACAACCTGTACAGTGTACAAACTGTACAGTGTACAACCTGTACAGTGTACAACCTGTACAGTGTACAACCTGTACAGTGTACAACCTGTACAATGTACAACCTGTACAGTGTACAGCATGTACAGCGCAAAGCAATCACTTTTTTAGATATCACTGCCGGCGATGAGCTTACGATAACAATCATGTACTTTATATGTAGTTATGAACAGATTGTAAGTAATAATAATAAATCTTGTTCATTTAAAATTAATATTTCTTAAACGAACGAACGATTTAATAAAAGAACTATACAAGTTGTATGCCTTATCAGTTATTTCTATTAATATATGATTTATACAATCATAAAGCACAATACCACAACATAACAAATCATCTCCATACGAAAAACAATACGGACGTGAATAGAATAACATTTAATAGTGTTCAGAATTGGCTGCACCGGTCACCTTGCAGACGGAGCGCCCCCTGGGGACGTCCTCCGTCCGCCATAACTAAATTACAGACACATCGAATATAAAGACAAGACCAGAAATGACAGTCATTTAGTTTACATTCAAGTTATTGTTCTTATTATAGTTGCTAGCTATTGCCCCCGACTTTGCCCGCATTAATTATCTAAATATAAATTTTTCACATCAATAGCTTCAACGGTTGCGATTTTCCAAAATACTTCATCATTTTTACCCTCCCCCTAGGGATTGACTTTACAAAAATTTTTTCTTAGCGCTCGCTGATATAAAAGCCGTTTGACAAATTTCACGGTCCTAGGTCCAATAGTACATTTAGGTACCTAAACATGATGAATAAGGAAGGGGGCTTGTTAAATTTAAGTCCACCCCTAGGTAGGGTATACACATGAACTTCATACATGATTAACTCCTCGTCTCGATTAGTGAAGTTATAAGTAAACGTTCAGTACTTTTAGAGTTCAGACAAACAGACAAACTCGAGGAATGTTTTGTAACATGCATTTATTTAGATTTTTTTCTTAACAAAATTACCGCCATCTTTGAAAGATAACGAAATGACAGGAATAATGCTTCTTTCATTTAGCACCAATCGAAGCTAAGACGCGGTTAGGTATTAAAAGCAGTCGCTCCGATGGTCTGGCACATAATTAGATTTGTTAACGCGCCGCGACTTTGCGAAATTAACTTATCCCCAGCTAGGTGATAAAGACAACAAGTCTGATGCTGTCCGCCTTCTTGTCTAACAATTACTTAGCTATTTTTGTACCCACTTAAGGAATCGTAGCCGCAAAAAATCGGTCGGTGGCACTCGAGTGCATTGGTCAACTTTGACGCCTAGTATGAACCACGTTGTTCAGTAAAAGGTGTGCGTCTGTAGAGTTCTAAAAATCTAGAGCGAGCACACTTCAGTTGCACATATTAAAATATATTTCAACACACCATCTTTTGCCCTTTGCTCAAATAAGTTCCCATGGTAAAGGAGCCGTTTCCTTTGAATGCCACTTGCATCACCATCCTATAGAAGTCCAAGAAAATTCCCCTTTACCCGCAGTGCTCAACGTCCGATAGTGGGTAGTATATAAGATCCCAAATACATTGTATCAAGTCATCCTCATTTGATATGATAATTTTCGATAATATAGTGTTCATTTTAATTCTCATAATTACAATTCTACCTAACAATAAGTAGAAATACTCCGTACCAAATCTTGCTTCAAAGCTGCTTTGATTAAAAGATAACTACAAAAACAAGAACCAACGCTCGTCCAACAGGGGTCCTTTAACAATTCGCTCGTAAAATATCGTCAATGGAAATCTATTTCAATCTCCGAGTCGTACAAAGGATAAAAAGTTCAATTAGAATACCCCTATCGCCGATGGTCACTTGGAGAACATTCTTTTTGTCCGATGTATAGGACGATATACTTCTTTGATTAGTATTCATTGTCCGTTCTCAGTCGGCGCTCGGGGGACCCGCACTTTAGGTATTCAGTTAGTGCTTCCACTCGAGCTAGACGTCTGTGAAGTTGCGAAGTAGGGAGTTTCTTGAAGTGCTCTAAAAAAATGTTACACTCAATAGCTTCTCGATGAGGTATACATTGTTTTTCGACAAGCCGTTCTTGAAGTTTGTATAAGAGTACGAAAGTTGTGGAAACTTCGCTTCATTGTCGTGTGTTTATTAAAATATTTCTGACGTGATTTACGCACTTTGCGCGAGGTTAGACGTTGGACGTGACAAGTTTTATTTTATTTAGCATCTGAGGGATTTTGGCGTTTACAATTTGTTTTTGTGAAAGTGTGTGTACTGTTTGGGGTCTAATTCTGTAATTTTGCATTTTGTTTATAAAACGGGTAAATTTAAAGTGTTTTTTGGGTCTACACGAGGCAATTTATACTACGAATAGAAGTATAAATGATTAGGATGAACATGTTGAAATATATATTTTTATGTTTTATATATTATAAATGCGAATGTGTGTTTGTAACGCTTTGACTCCTTAACGAATCAATCGATCATCATGAAATTTTGCACATACATTGTCAGGGGTACAGAATATAACATAGGGTACTTTTATCCGGAGAAATAAATCCAAAGAGGAAGACAATAAAGGAATGCTTGCGAAGACGCGGTCAAGCTTATCTGGTTACCACAATCAGCCATTGTAATGTAATTTTTAAAAATTATTGGTATTCTTTAACTTAACATACATTAATGATTTACCTAAAGCATTCTTTTATATTTAAAGAAATTTATCAAGAAGGAAATTGTAACAATTTCTTTCGTGTTATATTACGCATATGCGTCCATTTAGCGCGACGCAGAAGAACTGATATAGGTCGCATTGCGTACAAAAAGGACAGCGGATTTGAACAGGATAATCGATGTAAGAAAAATTGCTAACGGCTCGTGTAATGTGTAAAATATATTTTTGGCGGTATTCTGCTCATTGCCTGTGTATAGTTTTTTATAATTAATGGTTTAGTGTTTTATTCAAACTTGGGATATGAATTTTGTTTTTTAGTGATCATTATTCCTCAGGAGGGTTGGTGTCAGGCGGCCAGCCGTAAAAACTGTTGCCAAAACCTATACAGTATAGAGTGCGGTAATACTATGCCGACCCTACATAATGTGGGAAAAGGGCAAGGAGATTAATGTTATTTAGTTATAATAATTTAACTTCTATATACTTTTATTACCGCCTATGTCTATGTATCTCGGAAAGGAAGAATACATAGAAGTAACTAATAAAGTAATGTTAAATCATCATTCTAAAAACGGACAAAATATATCGCAAAAGCGGCAGCTGCTGAAGGGACCGGTATAAACCCGAGAAGCACCACGTTCTCACAGTATTTATGATTCTGCGTTACGTTTGATGTGCGCGCAGGCCCCATCTGCCCGTTCTCTCTACTTCTTTGTCTTTTCCTAGTATACTCTCTGATTCTGATCTTCACAAATAATGGAAACCCATCTTTAACTCCCCTGGAAGTTATACAGATCACCCGAAGGTTTTTTTGCTGCATCGTAAAAAAAGTAAAGTAAAACCCCTATTATGGAAATTAAAAATAATTTTACACTCAATTTATTAAAATCGCTAATTTGTTGAACACAATCAATTCAATATAATGTAGGTAAGATTTCGTCATCCTTTTTATACTTCCTGCACTACGCGCTGCTATAATATTTGCAGAATTGCAACTTCGACCCTCTCTTTGCGACGTTTCTTTTGTTGACTTTACACACCCTCCCTAAAATGTATCTGTACATTGTGCATGCAACGCGTCAGTAGCATTGCTTTGCTACGGGTGAGTAGTTTACTTCCACTCTACTTAAAACACATTGATGTTTATTTATTTATGAGAATGAATGTGGACGGTTACAATCGAAGAGGAAGACCGAGGAAAGTATAGATGGATTGTTTGAAAGATGATAGGATGGATGAATCTCTGATGGAAGGATATGGAAGAGAACATACTGTGCCCAGATACATGAGAAAAGGGCAGGAAGATGATCTCCTTCAATAAAATTACTTTCACTTTTCTTGGCAAGTCATTTAAAATATTTCGTATTGAATTGTATACATATTATAAATAGTGTTGTTGTTTGTTTAGTAAGACTGGTACTGGCTTATATCCTTGTGAGTCTCCTCTGATTCAAATTCTTTATTCAGAAAGAACTGCAGAAGGGTTACCGGCCTTTAAGGAAGTAGTACGCTCGCCTCTTGAAGGTCCCTAATTTGTATTGCTTTGGAAATACCGCTGGGGACAGAAAATTCCACAACGCGAGGCAGGAAATTACGCGAAAACCGCAACGCAACCGCAATGGAACGCCAATCATCAGGATGGTGTGGATGGTAGAGTTCTGTCATGTTGATCGATGACGGTATTCAGCGGTAGGATATGTTCCAAAGAGTTCTTCGGAACACTCCTCATGGTACACGCGGTAAACAATGACTGTTCGCCTAATTCGCAAATGTTATAACCGGTGCTCTTAGGTGGTCACATACCTACTCCAGTTCGAGAGAGAACAAAATTAAAATATTCACTTAGTGGTTTTCGACATTATTAGTTCACCGGTTTCTCTACAACACAAACATTACTAAACATTTCTTAACATATTAATAAGTTATGCTGCTATAAAAGTAAACGAAATAGCAAAAACACATGAATACAACAGAAAAAGCAACAACAAAACCGGTAAAAGATCCGACATACCGGCAAAAGTTAAATGAAAGAATCACGTTAACCCAAACATAATAAGGGATAAATGCTCGCGTCGACTATTAGGGTCGAACTTTTCGGACAGGTGTTCGCTGAATGGATAATAAATTTCAACTTTTTATAACAATATCCGATCTCGGTTCGGGCACCGCTCGGGGCAGGTGAGGCCGTCACTCGTTACAACTGTATTAGAGCCATGCATAAAGGTAAAATACAACATTAATTGCTGTCGGAGGGGTGGCCGGCGAAACAATAGGGCTGAGTTTTTTTTTTCGGGAACTATTGTCTGGGAACCCCCCGTCACGGTCGCCGCCTCGCCCTGATTTCCAGCGTCGGCTGGAAAAAAATGTTGTGCTTAAGTACCTACCCTTAGGCTGTTTTGCGTGTAATCTACTTACTTTCGGAGAGAAATTTCATGTTTCCTCAGTGCCTGTGCTTTTTCTTTCGCTTTCTCATTTACGTTAGTGTTATGTTGAGAAACAACAAAAAGGAAGGGAAGTAAGAACAGACAATATATCTTTGCTTTTACGCGAAATTAATACAATTTAAACACCAATATAACTTCAAATGTTTTACTAATTAATAGATCTCCGTCTTAGATCTTTAGAAATCTTCTTATATATTTACGTATCTGTAACTAGACGGTTTTGTGACAAACATGTTCATGATTCGAAGATGCTAAGCTAAGTAAATGTCGTTGGTAAGATTTAATGTAACGAGGGATGAGAGTATCCCCACACTTATTCCCACAATAATCAGAAGAATTGCATTTGCCTTTCTAAATACATATTGTTCTAATAACAGCTTAATTATAAAATATTTGGAGTGACTTGAAGACACGTGTTCTTCATTGCTACCCAGCATTCAAACCGCCCTTTTTAATGAAAAACAGTATTTCATGTAAATTAAAACGTTCAACAGTGTAGCAGATTTTTCAAACCTTAACTAAACTTAAAGTTTTTGCTATGAGATGGTTCACAACAACAGCAGAATGGAATTCGAAATTACGGTCTCATGTTTAGCAGTCCGTATCCTTTACCATTCGACTGGTTTGGCTAGCTTTTGGTTGAGGCATAAAGTGCAGGTACACTGGTACAGATATGATGTGCGACAGCGACATGACTGGTGGATGTGTATTCTAACCGTGATTGTCCGATTGCCCCGTTTACACTGCGCCGCCGATACCGATGCTGGAATAACTGGTCTCTATTAGATCGAAGATGAATGTAGCTCAGCGATATGCACGCAACGTAATGCATTTTTAAGAATAAGACCATTTTAGTATTGGTATGTTGTTGAATATTTCTTAGTTTTAATAGCTCATCAAAAAATAGATCAAATATTAACCCTTCTCAAATACCGGTATGGTAATATGGTAAGATGGAATGAGAGTCTATCGTCTGAGTATACTATGGAGTGTGAAGTCAGACAGGGCGGCCTGACAGCCCCTGGCCTGTTCAATTCCTATCTGAACGGCCTGGTCGAGGAACTCAGAAGCACAGGAATTGGATGTTCGGTCGATGGAGTATTGTTCAGTAATATCAGCTATGCCGATGATATAGTGTTGCACAGTCCCTCGATCAGTGGCTTTCTGAAGTCTTTATTGTAAGTGAATTGTATATTTAGTAATTTAATCTGAAATAAATGATTTATTATTATATATTATTATAAAAAGTGTAGTAAACAAATTTATCAATGATATACACTGCGCAGGCTGGTTAAGTATCCTTAGAATTAAGTTAAGCTTAAGTTTCAAGACGAGATCATCAAAAGATAGTAACTAAGTCACGGTCCTTAAATCAAAGGAATATAAAGCACTCGGCGCTTCGTAACTTTAAACCTTGTGGTTGGCACTCATTGAAGACGCTGGTTTATGTCGTCGCATCAAGTCCACGCCGTCAAATATGTTAAATAAGTCTTAAAATCGTTTTATGTTTGCGATCGAGTTCAAAGCTTACTCTTGTTGTTATTTCTGTGCGGGAGGGCAGGGGAGGGGACAACATGATTAATTTGACATCCGTATGCCGAGACTATTACGAAGACATTTATTATCTAAACGTAAAGCGGATGATGTAAAAGTTGTGATGTTTTCAACGTTACGGTTCATGTGTTTCGGTTACGGCTTTTTTGTATTGAAATACTAGCGACCCGCCCCGGCTTTGCACCGGTTACAGAGCATATCTACCAACATATTTTTGAATTAATTATCAGTCTATCTATTTTTCAAGAATCGTCGTTATATTTTTGCCTTTACGAGATAATTCCTCATAGTGAAAATGATATGAAAAACCATTCAATAGTTTTTTTGATAATTCTGCGTTGAGACAGACAGACGCGGAGAGTAGATTTAGTTTTATTTTTATAGTGATTAATTAGGTTCTTGGATTTTAAGGTCTATTGCAATTGTTTTAATACAGCTGTAATTTTACATTAAATTACAACGATAACCTAAAGGATAACCTAAGAGGTTAAAATAAATATGCGCTCACGCCCATAACCCAGAGGGGTAGGCAGAGATCATGGATTTCCATTTGGCGCGATCCTGGCACACCTCTCTCGCTTCTTCTACATTCATACATCTACGCATACATGCTCGTCGGTTATGAGTGCTCCTTATATCGGCCTTTTTTAGTAAGCCACTAATCTGATCGATATAAGTTCTCCTAGGGCGTCCCCTACCAACACTGCCACTCACTTTTGCTACATAAATTTGTTTCGTTATTCTCTCTTCATTCATCCTTTCAACATGCCCGAACCACCGAAGCATTCCTTTCTCAATTCTAGTTAAAGGTTAACTTAGTTCCTTTTAGGTTAAAGGATAACCTAAAAGGTTATAGCAATATTTTTTTTAATTAATTGCTAAGATAGTATGCACTGTAATAGCATATCTCCTTATATCATTAAAAATGTATATCATTGGTTTAAAACATACAATACAAATAATTTGATGATGAAATAGTATGTACAGTTTTAAAAGCACAAGCGACCAAAATAAATAGTTCGGTGATTTTTGTAATGCCTTCATAAAGAATAGGAGGTAAGATATGTTATCGAAAAGAATAACTTAACTAATATATTTTTAAATTGAGTTTGGATTGAACAGTGATCTAATACAAGCGTTACAGTCTCTTTATAAAGATTCTACTGCTTGTGTTAGGATTAACGGGGCCTAATCAGACTGGTTTAGCATCGATAAAGGTGTAAGACAAGGCTGTGTAGCATCCCCGTGGCTGTTCAATCTCTTCATGGATGATTGTTTCAAAGCTTCGAAAGACGAAGATTGTGGATTAAGAATGGGCGAGCTAGTTGTAAAATGTATTTTGTACGCCGATGACCTACTAAAATGTACGAGCATGTATGCGTAAATGTATGAATGTAGAAGAAGCGAGAGAGGTGTGCCAGGATCGCGCCAAGTAGACATCCATAATCTCTGCGTACCCCTCTGGGTTACGGGCGTTAGTGCATATTTATATTTATTTATTTATAATTTTAAATATTTTTACATTACATTAATTAATAACATCACCAAATTCTGTTTTAAAATAAAACGTAAAGGTTTTATATCGTAACAACGTATTTGGCTTGTATCTTCCGTCTAGCTCTGGATACAGCATCCATCGCACAAGTATTTCGTTCAAACAGTTTGCT
>JWHW01011780.1:63995-74476 GCA_000931545.1 Papilio glaucus
TATTGGTTCTAAGACATGCCGGTTTCCTCACGATGTTTTCCTTCACCGTTTTTGGAGCAGTGGTGATGAAATAAATTACACAAAAAAAGCACCTGCCCGGGTTCGAATCCGCGACAGTACGTAATTCCTGAACCACTGAGCCACCACTGCTCCAATCACATTACATGTTTGTAGTCTCTGTTTAAAGTTTACTTGTAATGCCGTAATTTCTTAAAAATTACATAAATAAATATTATTATATTTTACACAAATAAAGTTATTAACAGGAGTCCGCTGCTCGTTTTCTCTCTTATATAAAAAAACCTGGTACCACGCGGAGAGTTAAAGTAAGCCTAATTAACAAAATTAGAGATAACATCTAAAACATCAAAGGTTGTATTTGTTCCTTACATTTTTTTCTCTTAATGATCTACGGTCTCTATTACTCTGTAAAGTAGTCTTCAATAAATCAAAGCTATTTATCTTCATCGGACCGAGGGGATACTCTACCGAGATCAGAAACAATTTCTACAGCGCTCTACTCTTGTTTTTATATTAAATGTTCAATCATAACCTCAATGCAATCCATGAGAAATCGTTTTTATCAAACCTTAAATGAAATAATATGTTAAAATGATTGAAGTTGATACTCAGAGGGGTTCGGAATTCATTTTAACACATGTGATCGACCAAAGAAATATCAAGACATAAAATAGATTTTATACTTATTCCTTTCGTCTGAATAATGACGCAGAACCTTCTCTTTCCTTACTTATCCCTCTCCTTTCGACTTATCTACTCTCCTCTATCCTGCATAAAGGCCGGCAAATGCAACTCATTTCCAAATTATAGGGTAGCTGTAGTCGCTTAATGCCAAGTGAACTGCTTGTAGGATTGTCTTATTTTTTCATAAAAAAAAAACAATTACGTTGAGAGAATACAAGTATTTATGTACCCTGTTACTTTATCTCTAGTAAAATGAAACATTCGAAATCTTCAACAATTCTTTATAGAATCTCACATGTATTAATGAATTTTGACAGCCCTACAAACCAGTAACCAAGCTTGTTTAGTAAAGTACAAGGGCCGTGTAAACCGTTCCCCAAACAAATGGACCGTAAATAGGGTTAAAACACACAAGAAATGTGCTCGCCGACTTCTACAACTTAAAATAGTTGCTACTGCATTTGACATGGGTTTAACCATGTACGGATTTATGAAGGTTAAACGGTTTGAGGAAAACTAATTATGATTTAAATTCCTGCTTTGTAAGTTTCACCAATGGTTAAATGATAAGAGAATGAACACTAAAGCCTTTTATATTTAATTTTATTCTAAATTATAACTGATATTTGCACACACTACAAAATCCAAAAGCCTTAGTAGATAAACTTAGGTAATGCAATTCTTAGAATGAGCAAGTCTTCGCTATATCTTCTTGCGAGCAGGTCCCGTTTCAAGCAACAGAATTGTTATGTTTGTTGATCTCTGCTTATCCTTTTAGGTCATGAAAAGGCAAATTTTTATCTCCGTTTATAATAAAATCAGCGTTAACAATGAGATGAGGTTTTATAGTACCAAACACTACGCTATTGTAATGATGCGTCGTATTTCTTTTTAATTAAAATTTTATTCAATGGTTTATGTGAGGGTAATGCAGCAGTGACAAGCACAACGGCACCCTTCTGTCACAGCAATAGAAAAATGAAACGTTTTTATTGAAATATACGTGCCAGGATCGCGCCAAATGGAAATCCATAATCTCTGCCTACCCCTCTGGGTTACGGGCGTGAGCTCATATTTATTTATTTTATTTATACATATATAAGATACGCTTGCGATAGATGTAATTTCATCGTAACAAAACTGTGATAGGCCATAAATTAAACACCTTATCGGCCGACACCGAACACAACAAGAGTCTATTTACTGCCCACATAAAACACGCATCCGTCTTAAAATAAAGTGGCCCATCAGTGACACATGTTTAAGGAAATCGTCCGTCAACTGAATAGGCTATCGATGCTGTTTCTCGGATTTATTTCGAGAAGATGGCACGTGCAGTACGTACGACCACAAAGTTCCCCATGCAGCTTCAATAGCTCTTATTTCGTAAGTATTAAAGGTTGTTTTACAATTATCGATTCGCAGGGATATATTTAACTTGAGCTGTCAGCTGTCAGTCACGAGCGACAGCCGTCGGGGGCTCACTTTTTCGCATGACCGCTCACGTTCAGGTAGCTCGGGGAGGGATACCGTTTTATAAATAATAGATTCACTCCGAAACAAATATTTATCCAGTTAAAACCACACATTTGTCGTGCTGCGCTCGCATCAATTTAATTCCTTTTTCCTGTGAGTGTGAAGCCGACAATAAAGTGTAAATTGTTTTTTCAACTTTTAGTGTAAATTAAAAATAAAAAGCTTTCCGGCCAGTTGATTTGATTACTGTCCAAAAAAGCTTCCGAAATAATATTTAAAAAAAAATATTTTTATTTTAAGCCTTTGTTTAACGAACAAAGAAACTTTTTTTTTTACTAAAACCAGAGATTTGAGAGAGAGAAAGATTAACTGTAACTCACAGCTTCAATACCTCCACTGCCCGATATGGTTTTACCAAAGCACATATTTAAACGTTTTTCATTGCGGTTGGCTAATGCTATCTCTTCTATGTGGTTCCTCGTCAGTTTTGAATTTTTAAATAAAAATAAATAAATACGCGCTCACGCCCGTAACTCAGAGGGGTAGGCAGAGATCATGGATTTTCATTTGGCACACCTCTCTCGCTTCTACATTCATACATCTACGCATACATGCACGTCGGTTATGGGTGCTCCTTATATCGCCCTTTTTTAGTAAGCCACTAATCTGATCGTTATAATTTCACCTAGGGCGTCCCCTATCAACACTGCCACTCACTTTTGTAACATAAATTTGTCTCGTTTTTCTGTCTTCATTCATTCTTTCAACATGCCCGAAACAGCCACAAGCTACAACCGTTTCGGAATCTATAACATCGTCCTTATATACGTAGATATGTACATACCGTACCGTACATTCTTCCGGGATAAATAGTAGTCTATGTGTTAATCCAGAATACAATCTATCTCCGTGCCAAATTTCATCCAGATCCGTTCATCCGTTTTTGTGTGAAAGATTAACAAACATACATACATCCACACATCCATACATACAAACTTTTGCATTTATAATATGAAGTATAGATGTGCTTTTGTGAGTTGAAACGCGTTTATGTATTTCTGAAATATCTTTTTCGTTAGATATTCCATAAAATTAAGATGAGATCTGTGATGTTCCATTTATAAAATTAACGTTAACCATACACAAACTCGAAACGTATCTGAATTTTAATCAGACCTATATTCTCATAAACAAACATAATCATATTGTCCAGCACATACATAACTACATATATTTATTTATATAAAATTACAGAAAATATTTTACTGTACAATACACCAGAATATGGCGAAGAATAATTTAAAACAAACTATTTAAATAAATAATATACAAAAGACAGTGCAGCACTATCAGGTTGAATGAAACGAAATGTTTACGATACATAATTTATGAAAACAAATGTAAGAAGAACACAGACTTTTATGATTAATGGTAAAAAAGAATACAAATCATCCAATTGAAATCTTCAAGTAGGTACAATGAAAAGTTCATCGCTGTAAAAACATTTCACGAGAACTAATTTAATTCTGAATACGACGATGAATTCTGACCATAAAAAGAAATAAGTTGTTTTGTGAACAGCAGCGATAATAATGTTAATAATAGAAGCGTACATTGAACTACAAATAATTGTCTCTAAATATAAGCCCGATGGTAGAACGGCGCAATGTAAATAATCGTAAAAAGAAATATCCATTAGGCATGGAGAATGTGGCGCGTCGAATCATTCAATAGTTTCTCCGAGTTCATCTAACGCCAGCTAAACAAGTAATGGAATATTCAGAGCGGGATAATCTAAATTTCATAATGTCTAATCCGGCACGCACGGTCCGGACTCATTGCGCCTACGAAACCAGTTAAAATGTTAACTTCCGCAGCAAAAGGAACGAGTAGTACTGGATATAGATTCTTGTTCTTATTGGTGTCGGTTCACATGACGCTTTTATTCTTTTTGGCTCGACGTTCGCTGGCGCATCGGTTTTTCTTAGCGCATTCATTTTTATTACAGCTTATTTATTGCTCGATGCTTTTGTTTCATTCTTTTGTTTTAATTTAAATTGCCAGCATTGCTTTTGAATACATTTGATGCTCATTGTTTATCTTTTTATTCGTCATATTTACCTTAATTCATTACGAGATCTGTTTTAAAAACAAGGACGTTTAAATATTCACTACATTCAATGTCTGCGTCGAGATGTTCTATTCCATTTTTTATTTCAGTTGTATTTATTATTTTGAACTTTAATACCCACTGTGTTAACTTCTGCAAGTTGCCTTAGTGTATTGGAATATCTTTCTAGTTTTCTGTACCAAGCTTTTACATCCGTACCAAGTTCTACATATATTTTATTTATTTGTAGGACAGGTACCATGAATTTCTAGGAGTTTCATTACATGCACACTGCGAACTAATAAATTTGTGAGGTCTTTTGGCAATGGTGTAGCCGCATGCGGTGCATGGTTAGTTATATTTGAATAATTACTATTTATGTTGTTTAAAATAAATATTTTATGGACTAGCTGTGCCCCGCGGTTTCACCCGCTCTGCAATTTTACCCAAACGAAATGATATTACCCACTTAATACTACCGTAACCTCATCATCATCTCCCTGCCCTTTTCCCGCGTATACAATATGTAGCACAGTTAAATTGATATAACTTTTTTATTTATAAACCGATTGAGATAAAACATACACTAAATGTTAAGTGAAGCTTATCACAATAGATTAGTGAAAACCGCACCCAAATCGGTTAAGCCGTTTCTGAGATTAGCGGTAACAAACGCACAGACAAACAGACATACAGACAAAAATCTTAATAATCATTGTTTTGGGTATTATTGCGTTTACGAAGGCCCCCGATAGTAGTTTTTCTCAAATATCTTCCATTTACAGACAGCGATCTGTGACATTTATATTATATGTATAGATTTGAATGTACATAAGATGGTTCATACCTGTTAGACCCAGTCTTAAGTGATTTTTTTAAAATAAATGAAGAGTAGGCTGAGGTTTATAACCAGAAACGAAAATAAACACCAGCTTTGTGGGGAGCGTTACTTGTTTTCTTTTTAAAATAATTAAACAAACACAAAAGTGTATGAGTGCTTTTGTAAATCCATTAAACAAGACAACAATTTGTTAGTAAGGTATTCAAATAATTTTGAATGGTCACTGTGCCTCTGCACAAGACGCCGTTTATCAATCGGGCATCGCATCCAAATTCACAATTCCTGAATGGATTTCCATTGTTTACGGAGTCCGGCCAACGTGGGCTGCGGCTAAACGAAGCGTATATCAAATACGTCTAATCTGAATACAGAGACGAGGCGAGCCTTCCCGTAAACCGCTGTCGAGTTTCGTTTCAACTTCCACTTTACTCTGGTAACCTCAATTCTATTTATGTAAAAGCTGTTAAGTTTTATACATGAAGTCGTGTAAGTGGATCTGTGTAGACGTATCTTTATTAATAATGTAAAGAGCAAAGATTTGATTGTTTGTTAGTTTGCATTGAAGAGGCTCTGAAAGTACTGAACCGATTTGAAAAATTCTTTCACTGTTGGGAAGCTACACTATCCCCGGGTGATATAGGCTATATCAGACTTTCAAATAAACATAATGCTACACGTGCGAAGCCGGGACGGATCGCTTGTCAGTAATATTTTTAAATAATAATATAGAATGTAATGTATGAACGAAATAAATTAAACGAAGGAAACGAAACCGGTGACTACCTCTAAGTACCAAACAATCATCTAATGTAACAAACATGTGTGTCCAGTGGGTTGCTTATATGTATAAAAAGTAGGGGTTAAGTAAGAGGTGGGAATGAACTGATTAGACCTCCGGCCAGACAAAACTAGTGCAATTATTAGTCGATTTAAAAAAAAAACAATTCTTATTCCTTTGCCTTATTTATCTGTCTTAATATGGTGTACTGGTATTACCTACAAGTGTCTGCTCTACCTATATAAATCTATATTGCATCTACTCTTACAAACCATGCCCTCGTGACGGACTGGATGTTCATCTAATGGCAAACCTTGCGCAGGACATCATCATCGTCATTCATCCGCAATACTCAAGACTGCAGCGACCTTGAACTCTATTCTCGAACCCCAAAGGTCGACCGATAGCGGTTCAAGTATTGTGTTTGATAATTTCTATAAGTTGGAATGGATGTTCAATATTTCAAACAAAGCCACATTTATTGATGCACGATGCATTGTTGCTCATTGTTAAACGTAGACTTTCGCTTTTTTATAAGAGAAGGGGCAAAGGTGCGGCAGGAACGACGCCCATGGACACCCGCAACATCAGAGGAACTGCAGATGCGTTGCCGGTCTTTAAGAAAAAGATAGACTCGCTTCTTGAAGGACCCTAATTCGTACTGGTTATTTCGATCCAAAGGCCTAAATACAAAAAAATTTAATATTCATCTTAATGTTTATTTCGTTATGATCAGATATATTCCTAACGTAAGATAGAAACGTACCCTAAAAAAATGGGTACCACAAAAAATTCTGCGATCCGTTTGAATTAAGAATATAAGCAAAAGTTGCAAAGCTTTTTGCCGTGGTACCGACTATCTAATATTTTTAATTCCTGTGTAGCACAGTATTCGTACGTGTAGGAATATAGTAAGAACTTATATCGATCAGTTTAGTCACATTCTAAAGGGCGATACAAGGAGTACTCGTAACCGACGAGCTTATGAGTAGATGTAGAAACAGCGAGAGATGTGTGCCAGGATCGCGCCACATGGAAATCTATAATCTCTGTCTCCCCCTCTTGGTTACGGGTGTGAAGCGTATATTTTTATTTTAATAATAAAAACATATTCGTTTATATTGCAAGATTTGACTCAAGAGACCCGATGCTGCCTTACTAAGGGGAGGTGGAGCAGTGGCTCTACCTCTCCAAACTCCAACTTCTTGCAACACACCCGATTATAGTCTAGGTGACTGATCGCAGGTTTAAAATATAGGAAAAAAAATATTGCAAGATTTGTATAAGGTCTTCAAACCTCGTCATAATTTGCCATCCAAATTCCTGTTCTCTATACAATAAAAATAACTTTTAAATCACAAAACTAATTTCTGTTACTGGAATAGAAAATAAGCCGTTTGCCAAACAAATGGAAATAAAAGCAACGAACAAGCATGCATATGCACTGTTCGGACATATCCAATGTCCACTCTCCACTCTCCGGCATGGAGTATTAAGGTATACTTACCGAGAGCTCGCTGTGGGAATAAATTATGTTTTATATGAAAATTTCATGAATAAAAATATCTGTTTTTAAAATTAAATTCACCGCGAAACGACCGAAGTAATGCGCGAATAATGTTCAGAGTTTGGTATAGTTATTAGTGACATTACAATCCAACATGAATAAAATTAAAAATGACGATTAGGGCAGACCTCAAAATAAATAAAGAATTTAAACATTATTTCCTTGAATTTTTATTATTACTTACTATATACAAAAAATAGTTGATATATTTGTTACCTATTCAGGTTATTTAACTAGAAAACTAAAATAGTATCAATATATATGATTTTCGTTTTGGTCACTTGGACATCCTTTGTCTGAATTGAATTGAAGCAAAGAATTCAATGGCAAGAGAGGAGAACCAATGACGTAACGGTAACGCGAATGGATACAAAGTTGTTTCGTCGTAACGCAATTTAAGGCACGTCAATTTGATTCCCCTTGACAAATATTAAACATTACAGAGGTTCTTTTTTCTCAAAGGGCCATCAAATGATTATTGAAGTCGAACACGAACCTGCTTATTGAGTTTATCAAAACGACCGCGGAAGGAATCAACCAGAAAAGAGGGGTAAATAGTCAAGGTATTCTTTTGTTGTCGTCGAAAACAATAACGATAAAAATAATTGTAAAAACATAGTAAAAAAATAGTGACCGATAGTTTTTATTCTCTGGAATGCTTAGGTGTAGTGAGACAAATAATTCAGATGAAAAATACTAGCCCAAAATAAACAGTGATACAGAAAAGTCGGTAAAAGTCTGAGAATACGGGACCTTACAGCACACAAGCGTAGTCAAGGTGTTTACACTTCTGCGTTTCCTGTGATGAGCGGGGACCGAAGACCCCATCCTATTCAGCCCTTTTATATCTATCATATACACTCATCTCATACACTCTCCCTGTTTCTAAAAAGGTCGGCAGTGGAAGGAAGTCAAGTGACCGGTTTACTCGTTTTCCTTCCATAATAAAAAAAAACAATGGTACTATGTTATGTCGTATACGCTGCGGTCAATCGAATACATGCCCAACTGGTAGTTGCAGCATACAGTCAGAATTCTTAATACGAAAATACAGCAAAATAAGATATATTTCAGTATTTTGGTCTTCTTTATACAACAGGAATACACAACATGTAATGCTACTAAGGGTTAATGTCATGTATCCAAGTAGCTTAATTAATTAAAACACAGTTTCTTAATTAAATTTTGTAAAACTAATGTGTTTGCAGTGTGTACATACCTTTAAACACTACAATAAAAGCTAGCAGCGTAACTCTTTCGGTGTGTATAAAACCGTACGTGCAAATTTATAGTATCACACTGGTCCAGAATCTCAATGCTATAAACATTAAAATTTGCAACACAAATCGCACTGCAGTATCGAGTGCAGAGGTTTTTGTGTGCGGGTTAAAAGAAACCAACTGTTTAGCATATAACACGACTCTACAATTCACGTCGCTTCAACAAATATCTATTTGATATATCCCGAGTTTGACAACACATTACCGATTAAAGCGCACAGTTACGGCCGATTTATCGCCATAGAGAATGTTGTTTCATATCATTATTGGAGATACTACGGACGCTTGGCGCAAAGCTTTTTGTTACTACTCGAAACAACAAGTTTATTCACATATTTATGACAATAACTCACTGCTGGGAACACTTCAACACATCTTTAATACATTGTTATTGAATGTCAATTTTTTTTAGTTTATTTTGTTGTATTTTTGTGTAAGTAATGCTAGAAAACGCAACGAGGCGCACGTGCGCAAAGCAGGCGCGCATTCGGACGACTGAAGAGAGAAATATTACCCCGGGCGAGGGGTTTTAGCCCGGCTGGCGGCGCGCGGCGTGAATGCGTTCCGTTTCAACATTTTGCTATTGATTGTAGCTTTTTTGTTTAGCCAAAATATTATTTCCTTAGCAACTTTATAATAAGTTTAGTATCTTCCTTTATATAGTATCAAATAATTGTTCAAATGTGTTCATTGGTTACTCTATGGAATCCTCAGAAAAACATAAATTATTTTTCCCGCTAAAAATTTTTAGTAACACATTTGACGTAACTGAATTGGCTACAGCCTCCAACCGCTGGTACATAACACAACACAAGTGCAATTTTATACTGTAATTATAAAATTCGTAAATAAATTGTTAGAGTTTGTACTTAATTTTATTGTTATGTAACAATTTTTGAAATGGAACTGAATGTTTTGAATTATAAGTGCCATCAGAACAAGGGAAGCAGTGGCGCCATCTGTTTTATGCTGTCACATTTAATAAAAGCAAGAAGCGACGCGAGATTCACATTCCCATTGCAATAATGAATTAACCAATTTAACTTGACCTCTGCTTTTCTGTCTTATTGTTTGTATTGATGTTTATGTTGCGTGTCAATAATTATTGGTTAGGTAAATAAATTGGGGTTGCAATTTACGTTCAAACAAGAAAAGGAAGAATTGTTCGGATGTCAGTAATATTGACGTATAAATGAGCAGTAATAAAATGCGTGCAAAGTTTAAATACATATTTAGTGAAGTGTTTGTATGTCATATCAAAATAAAATTTCCATATTCAAAAAACATGATGTCTGTCTGTCTGTCTGTCTGGTTATTCCGGGTAATCTCCGAAACAATTGATTTAGATGGGACTGGAAGATAGGTAATGCTGTACGGATTTAACTAGACTTATTTAATTTAAGCAAAAGAATTAGGATTCCGCGCAAAATGATAAAAACCCCCGAAATTGTGTAAAAAAATACAAAGGTTGCCTCAAGCAGTAAAATAATAATGAAATTTGCTTGCGTACTTTATTGAAGTGTAAACTTCTTTAGTCACGTTAGACGACATTTGGCAGGGGACAATCTTATAGGTTCGTAAGATTGACATGCGTAACATGCTGGACATGTCAGCGACATGCTTAGTGAAGTAAACAATCTTTAGCCGCGTTAGACGACTTTTGGTAGTGTTGGTGATGATGGTGGTGGTTGTGGTGGTGGTGTTGGAGGCTGGTGGTGATGTCG
>JWHW01011780.1:75740-90576 GCA_000931545.1 Papilio glaucus
GTATCAGTTTCGGAGCCGGTGTGTTTGTTGTTGATTTAAAAGTTAATCTTTGCCGCTCACAACTCACAATACTGAACATTTTAATGATTTTAGTTTCTTCCAAAACGTGTGCGCGCGCATTTTAAATTTCACTCATCACAAAATATAAACAGTGTGTACATAATGTAATAAATATTATCACAGTTTAAAACAACAGTTGGAAATTCAACTTTTTTTTTTTAATTTGAAAGCTGGGGGAGCTTAACCGGTCGTAAACAGCCGCCTTCTTATTGTTATGGTTAATTGTCTTGAACAAGTGCGTTACTTACCGTTTTTAGAACTTTAAGATTGAACAACAAAATCGCCTGGTAAAACGTATAAACAAAATTACATTATTATCATAATAATATCAAAATATAATTCTTATACTGATTTATTATATTTTATTTTCTGAGTGTATGTTACGGTAGAAACAATAAAACATTTATCATAATGCCTGGCGAATATGAATAATTTCCACTTAAATAGGTCTATAATAATTAAATAATTTCCACCTTCTCCAATTATTGTAAAAAACATGATTATAAGCTTTCATAAATTCTGCGAAGTGATTAATACTTTTTATTTAAGTCCACGCGAACGAAGTCGCGGGTAACAGCTAGTAATTATAATAGGATCGCACGACTTAAATTAACTCAACATCTTTCGCCCATTCGTATTTTACTGACATTTTTTAGGTCGCATGTTTGACAGGTGAAAAGCCTTTCGTTAAACACAGTTTATACCGTTATAGAGATCATGAAAGTCTCTTTACCTCACTCATCGATTTGTCCTATTACGATCAGAATATGAGGGTAATTTAAAGTTATAGGTAATACTACTAATCCGCCCCGGCTTCGCCCATGCAGCAATATTTATTTGCGCAATTTCATCGAATTCGGTCCAGCCGTTTAGGAGTGTAAAGAGAACATACATACACACTTCGCCTTTTATATATAGGGAGATATAGGGTATACAGAATAAATAATGTAAGATATAAAAAATTATCCCTACTGGTAGGGGTGCTGGCTGCTGATGATGAAGGTTGCATAAGTTAAGTGTGCCCCATATGCCCCATATGCCTACTTTTAGTACCTACACCAAACATTTCTTTGAGATCACAGCACTTTCCTATTCAAATGAGGTCATTGTTAGATTATTATTAATCGCCTTTATGTGGGATTTTCAATGTCAAATTCAGTCAATACCTTAGTACTGGTTTGTACTTACAGTATAAAATATGGCTTAAAAAAATTAGACCCTCATCTGTTAATTCGCCGTTGGCTAGGGGTCAAGTTTATGTAGATATCAAATCGAACTCGAGTCAAACATTCTGTTGTACGGGATAATACATACATAAACTTGACCCTTAGAATTGCCAACGACGAGTTACGCAGGAGTTAAACCTACTTTATCTTTTACGATTTCACAGTGTTGGTTGACTTAGTTCGGCAACCCACTTGTGATTTATCAATGTACGTATTATTATCTTACGTATTTACGTTCATGATCAAATATCAGATGAGGGTATAAATTGCTTATGCCGGATCTTAGACCATGACGTACATAACGCACGTAATGCGATATATTATAATTTATATCTCGTGACAGATAACATAACCTCAAAGTATGTAAGTATGGTTTCTTTGTCTCACTCAAAGAAAGCTGCTATGTATAGTAATGCAAAACTCTCTGGACGATCCTAAGGATTTACTTGTGTAATACACTTCTACAGAGGTTCATAAGAATAATACTTGTTTATTCGAGTATGTATTGAGAAAAAAAAATGACAAGAACAGTTTAAAAATATTTTTTTAAAATTTTAGAACAGTGACATCTTGTATCTATTCTATTGAATATTAACATGCATCCTAAACACGTTACGTTGTTTTTAAACGTTGCACAGGCTTTTGACAGATGTCGCTGTTGTACAAGTGGCACATCGATACATGAAATGAACAGTTCAAAGAGTACAATAATACTTATGTATTATTATACTCTTAGGAGCAGTTGGAAAAGTTGCGGCAGTTTTGCCACCGGTAGCTGTGTGTCGTTATTATTATTATTTAAAAGAACATGCAAATCTAATACCAAATAAGACGATAAATTGATTCAAAATTTGTTAAGTTTTGTTAAAAATTCTTACTTTTATGTTTTCCAAATGTCGGAGTATATAAATATCTCAAAAATATTCTATTGAATGAATCGACTATTGATTGAAAAGGAACGACTAATATTTCGTACTTTTTATTATTTTTTTATAATAACACAGGCGCTTGCAATGTCCGTTTTTGGATTATCAAATATTAACAACTTAAAAATTATGATATTTTAATTATTAAGACTACAATTAGTTTTAAAATCCCAATAAAGAACACGGTTACTATAAAATATTATGTTGCATTATCACTTTTGTCAGCATTCCTCATTTTGTTGTATAACATTGTCTCTTTTGTACTGTATCTAACTTAGTCATAATTAAGTTAGCAGGAATAAATTATATAATAGTGATTGCTAACTTTAACAGTAGTATAGTCTGCAACAGGAGATGTAGTTGTTGCGTTCAAGGGCCAGCTCTACACACAGAGTGGTATACACACAGAGTGGTATTTATACTACATATGCATTTAGTCTGACGAGTAAAGTGCCGCGGACCACACCTTTATAATCACAAGATCTAGTAGAACTCAGTTGTATTGCAGGCTTAATCAGAATAGTAGACGTGGCGGACCAACTTCTGTAAAACCGTAATTTTACAGAAGGAGATTGCATAGACGTGGTATAAGTAACGTCAGAAAGAGACCCTTGGGTGCGTGAGGAGTTAGGGTGGGGTCATATTCGTCTAATAATGTTCGGAAGGCAATATGCCACCTGTTTTGTAATACTCGGAGAAAGCTTTCAGGGACCGTGGGTTGCGTGGGTTGCGCAAGCTAGGTGGAAAAGGGCTTTTGTTAATTCTATAGATCGTGGAGCCTCCTCTCGTCACATACGACGATGGCCATTGAGGGGTTTTAGGGGATTGATCTCATATAAACTTGACTTCCTCTAAAAAGTTAGGTACTTTTTGAAGAATTCTCCACTCTTCCTCTTTTTTGATATCAAGTATCCGAAAACTAAAAAGGCTCGTAACATCGTGAAACCGTTGATATTGCTACTTCATCCTTACCTCCCTGCCTTGTTGTCTATAGGCTGTTACGCAGCCTGCCTGTCGCACACCCTCCTAGAGAATCTTTCGATATTTCCACTTGATATCAAAATAAAAATTTGATTATAGAGAAACACACCATATTTGAGTACATTTTATTATATATGTATAAAAAGGTTTATATTTTTATTTAAAAAAATAACATTTGTTATCATTAATTCTTAGAAATAACGACATCTATACAAAATATACATTACTTATTAAAACTGACTGGTATACATTGGCCTTTATAAACAACAGGATTTATGTACATCGTAAGGGATACTTCCACCGAGAGCTATAATCGCAAAGCGATTTTTTAAAATCAATGGTTATAACAAACAAAACTGAATTTATTGTTCCATAGATTTTACTAAAATATACCTTAAAATATTTTTACATTAACACTAGTGGTGAGAAAGGTGAGAAAATATAATCTCGTATTATTACGCCAAAAATAGCACCAAAATACATTTAAATATAAATACATCAAAAAATATTTTGAAAAATGTTCAACATTAAGAAATATTTTATGTAAATATTTATTCATGTGTTCAAATTACCATAAAACATCTATTTTTTGTACGGCAATTTTAAAAGCATTATCTTATTTTTAGGCCATCACCATTTCCCGGTGATCAGCGAAGCTTCTAAAATTGCAACAAAACATAAACCCTTTATCATTGAAAAACATTTTCTATATATAAATACGTACATACATACAAGTAACATCTAATTAGGTCTAAAGCTTAATGGACGGAGAATTAAAGCATAGAATGGACGAGTTGAGGTAGTTATAATGTAAAGAATTTATTACAAAAAATATATTAACCTTGTCACATGCTTAGTTCCTATTCAATGTTAAAAAGACGACTATAAATTTGAAGAAATAAGTATAAAAGGAATTTCCATAAGTTCGAGATTGTTAATTTACTAGCTTCGACTTGGTATAGCTTTCAGTGAAGAACTAACATATAACAATTGTCTTTTGACTATATTTATGTATTGCTTGAATAATAACGTTTTCTTTCTTATTACAAAACTCTTTTATCCACTTTTATTGATTCAATAAAAGCTTAAATTGATTATTATTTTGTATATCCTTTGTAACTACAATACAAATAACCTGAGGTTCCAGTATATCTTACATGTAATTAGGAATTACAAATAAATATACAAAATTTAAACCATCGATGGCTTACAAACTATTTGAGTTGGCAATTTTGTAATATCGTTGAGCAACGTTAAATGTTATATACACTATTTAAGCTATGTACATGGTATCATTTACAATTTATAAACGTTTATTTGTACAATGCTAATTAGAACTGTCATTTGGGGTATTAAAGTTATAAAGGTTAACGCCCGATTTCTAAAAAGTCAAATTTTAAATTATTAGTTGAATATAATTTTCAAATCTATTTCATTTGCTACTAGCAACTCAAATGACATTTGATTGGACATTTGACAACTAGCTAGTAATTTATTTCCGTTGATTAAACTTTCAGAAACGGGGTTTGAGTGTTTGAATGATGATTATACTTTGCATGCACTGAAAACTTCCACAATTGCCATGATTTTATTGACTATTCGAAAGGCGTGTGGTTCTTGGAATAGTTGCAAGGTTCACGACCAATTTTGGCCATCATATTTTTTAGATTGAATTCCATTCCTATTTCCATCCTTACCTTATAAAGAAAGGATGGAAATAGAGGATTGTTTTTGCAATGAATTGAATCAAATCATGCTCACCGGGTATCAGTATTAAAAAGATTAAAATTTGATTCAGTTATCGAATATGTCACATGCTCTTGTATTGAATCTACGTGAGTGTCGTGCATCAGATAGTATCGGATGTAATCGCTGGCGGGCGCCGGAGGCTCTCAGTAATTACAATAACATCATCGAACCACTAACTTTCTTCTTGAGTACTATAATTACTACACAAAGAAAGCGGTTCATGTGTTTCTAATTAAAGTTTAAATTATTGACCATTTGTTTTTTAATACTAAAACTTTTTGCTGATTACCGATATCTGAATATAATTGTTCAGTTTGGTTAAGTAAATAAAACCTCATTAATAAAATTAATTATAACAGCCTCTAATATCTGGCGTAATCTTAGCATTTAAAAACTTAAAGAAACTTTACACGTTGTATTACAATTTGTGACAAACCTATTGTGACTTAATTCTCTTCGAATATCGAATTGCGTAATGTCTACAGTTAGCCAAGTAGGCTACTGCATTTTTTCTTTTTCTGTGCCAGTGAAGTTAAGAACAAGGCCGTTGACACTGCCGTTTCTGATGATTCCATTCATGTCATGATAAGCTAGCATATCATCATCGAGAGATTCATGCAAACTGGCTTTAGTCAAGCCATTGGCAAGGATAGTTCCATTACCGATATAACCATTTGCTATATGACCATTAGCTGCTTTAACCTGTCCATTTGTAGTAATATGATCATGCACTGTGCTTTCTTCATTAGTTGTTCCTTCGCCCTTATTGTTGTTGTTGACTAGCGGCTTCGCTTTATCCTTCTTATACGCATGCATGTAGAAGTTTGTAAAGAGGACTATGAAGATCGTCGAGTGAAGGATCAGACCTGAAGCGATGAGCCTAGAAAATATTAAAAATGATTTATTATGATGTTCTTAAAAAATGTTTTAAAATAAAATATACATGTTATTATCCTAATTTTGTATTTAATTAATAATTATCTTTGTCCTTTAAAGTCCAATGAAAGACAAAAGGTTTCACTTATTTGTGCCACTATGATTAGTTAAGTTTGTATACCGATTCTTCTTTTGGTTTATTAGGTCATTTTTATTCAGTTTACCTAAATGGAAGGCGACTAATACTATTTTCAGCAACTAGTACTATCAGAGTTACTGACTCAGATATAGCACGATGAATATTATAAATTGTTAAACATAGAAGTATAAAACACTTACTTTGGATATCCGCAGTCGTATAACAAAGCGCTTATTGAATGGAACAACACCATGAAAAATTGCACCTGAAACAAAAAAGGCACTTCTACGATTATTGTGTTACGTAATGATAAAGGATTCTACGTCTGCGAAATGTAAGGTTCTAGGTTCTAAGCCATCAATGTCGCGTAGCGCCGATAGTTCTTAGGACAAGATTCAGTAAATAGTAGAAAGGTCAACGGAAATTTTGCAACGCGTTCTTACTGAAAAGTATAAGGACACGCGAAATCTAGTGCCTAAAATACCTTCAATTGTTATTGAAATGTATTAGAATAGCTAATATGTTTTACGATAGCTGACAAGCCGTATTAAGAGTCAAGAAGTAAATTTTGCTTACATAAAAGCTTGAAGTTCAAGCAATAAATCAAAAAATAAAGATTTCTCCCGAAATAAGTGCTGAAACACTCGTTTTCTTAAATTTAACGCGTAAAAGTAAGAAATATTTAATTAATGTCAGACACTAACAGGTGAAAATGTCAATCCAGTGGGTACGTGTGTAGCGGAATTCGAAGTAATTCACAGTAATCCGGTCAACGGACTTCTTGAGCTGTACCTGTTTTGACTTATTTGATTTTAATCTACGCGGTCAGCCATCGAGTTCTACTTGCTTGAGTTTACGAAAGATTAGTCGGTGTACCATTTGTTACTTGTGTCCACTTTAAGGAATGTTGCCATTCTTTCTTTTAATCATTCTGTCTAGGAATAAGAAACATAACTTTTATTTATAGAGCATTAAGCGAAGTGAACAAAAGGATCTTCATCTTAGATAATAAAAAACAACATATTATACACCGGTTTTTTAAATTAAACTGCGCAAAATTTTAACCAACATTGCATTGAAGCTGATCCCATAGGTAAATTAGATGGTTTGCGAAGTTATTGCAGCCTTATAATCTTTTCTCTACGCTAAACATTATAAGGCTATCCAATTATTATTATTAAAAATTCTTATACGAGCAAACCAAAATACAATAATGCCCGCTGACTAGTGATTGGCAACAGAAATAGACATATGGATCAAGACTTGCACTAGAGAGCCTTAGGGAGCCTCCCTGCAAGGAAGACATTAATCAATCCGTAAGATGAAAATATACTTTATTAAAATATCAAGACATAAGTCAAGGTTCTGTATAAAAATGGCAATAAGTTCTTTTAAATATTCATGAAGTTCAAAATCTGTTCATGTTCTGCATCGATCATAAAGATGATAAAAGCTTGGAACACAAAAAAACTTGCAAATATCTTCCTGCTTTTTTAAATGGTTTGGAGTGGAAGTTGTCTTTCAGTTTAATAAATTTTGCGTATTCGTGTCAGTGTGCAATTCTCTAGTGTCGTATCGTGGTACATGATTCAGCATAATAACCATTGTTACAAGTGTAAACTTTCTTGCTGGAGCTATGATTGCAGAATCATCAAACATGCAGTTTGCTAAATTTGGTCAATTACTAGTTTTCTACTCGTTTTCTTCATCTTCTTTGAATGAAACATTATTAATTATAATGGTGGCGAAAAGAAATTGATTTTCACTACCTATTATTAGATTTTGTTTTGGATTTACATTTTTCGATTGCCCTTTGAATAAAAAGTTACATATGTAAATGATATTTATTAATACTTTCTCTCTATACTTTCTTATATTTTGTCAAGCCGCTACATCAAATAGATATTTCTACTTTCTCTGTAACTATACGCAATGACAATCCATATTCCACTTAAGGTAGAACTTAATATATCTCAAGACGCTCATCTACTCCAATGTCTTCATTAATAACGGTCATGATAAATCTTTAATAATGTAAAAAATCACTTGTTTGATATGGTATTCGACAGAATTTCTACACACCGTAAGGAAATATTCCGGATAATTCCGGTAAATGAAACGAATTAAAAATCATCACGTCCTACGTGTATAAAGTTGTTTTCGCGTGCAGCAGCTACTGGTTTTCCTCCGTTTCCGAGCATTAGTGGAATGTATACAGCGGTTGAATTGCAGAGAAAGGATACGGCGTTCCGGCGCGGTGTTGTAACATCGAGTGTTGCCGCTCCGGTTCTTAACGTTTTGCTATTAGATCTTTTTGTATCTTCAATGTCATTTGTTTTGTAACGGTCGTATTTCAAGTGAGTGAATTACTTTATGCTTTTATAAACTGTTGGGTAACTGTTGGATGTTTGATACTTAGAATGTGCGTATATTTGATGGTTTTTCATAAAGGAACATAAACATCGAATGTATCGCAAACTTTATTGTATTATTCAATGAAGATTATTAAAGTCATGAATATATGCGAGATGTAGCTAAAACGATCAATTATTTGAAATGCTGAAAAAAATTGGAGACAAGATAATAATAACAACTGATTGAAATTGTTTAGATACGACCATTGAACAAATTACGTCTTCGCTCGTTTGACCAATTTTATTCATTGCGTTTCGATATTAGCAAAACTTAATTAGTTAATTTTTCAATACGGTCATAGTATGTCAGTTTTATACATAGTCATTCAAACGAATTAAGTGGACCGTTCACCGGGTATCCGAGAAATTTGCGCAAGCGCAGGTCCAGTCACCGTCTGCTGTAGGTGCGGCCTTAGAAGTTTGCGAGATTTAAGCCTTCATAATTGTACTTACATTTTATCACTAAAATGTACTAAAACCTCTTATACCTAAGTGTATATCTATTGTATCAAAATATCTGCATAAAAAGTTGATTTTGCCTTTTTTGATATAGTACAAAAATGTTCCAAACAGTTTGGTAAAGTGATTTAAAACGTTTAATAATTTAATAATATGTAAGTCTATTATTGAAATCTTATTCTACCAAGATAAGTTTTACGATTTTTTGCGCATGCCATTTCGGCAAAATCTATTTAAAGATTAATATTTTTTGTCAAGACTGCATTTTTAACTAGTACATGCCAGATTATATTCTTGTGACTACAATTTTTTTGCTACTTTATACTCAAAAAGATTTCTGCATTTAATTTGTACAACAGTAAGGTATATATTGTAAATACTTACAAGTTGCAGAGTGGTGAGATGCTTCTTCCACCAGAGGTACTTCTGGTACTGCGGCCCCATCGCCGCCATCATGTAGTAGCTGTACATGATGACGTGCACCAGGTTGTTCACGATGTTGGAGAAGGTTCCGTGACCACCTACGAAGGTAACAAATAAAACAAATCACCACTCACATCCGTAACCCAGAGACATAGGCATAGATTATAGCAAGTTTCGCTTTGTGTTACGTACAATTGGGGCCGGTGGCGGTATTTCACCTTAAAAACGGCAATCGTTTAACGTTTCGCCTTGTGACGACGACGCGGAAACAATAACCACTAGGACGGATCTGTGAAATTGTGTGAAAGAGCATTCAGAAACAATGATGTCATCTGAATAGCAGAGGTCGTAAACCTTAAAAATGGAAAACTTAAAAAGAAAGTGGTATAAAAACAAGCGGGGATGACATTACACGACTGATTGTTACTATTATCCTGTCATTAGGGCAACTCATTGCTACGTAATTGGTTATGGCATAATTTGTTTTTTCTATAAGTGGAATACCGCGAGTGGCCCCGACTGTACATGTTACTCGATTAGCGGTACTTTTTCTTCCTTTCTTTGGTACCCAAGTTTTTCTAGGACGTCGCCTAACAACATCTATTGATTGGAATTATACATTTTGTTAGATTAAAAACATATTAAGGCACATGTTTTTACTAAAAGAGCCATTGTAACTTGCGTGCTTAACTGACATTTAGAAATTTTATGTATTTTAAGTTTAGTTGTAAGTTGTTACGATCATTAATTCTGTAATTTAACTTTCACTTTGTATTTTTAAGAAAAGGGAAATTTTCCAGATACAGATTGCCAAAGGTCGACAACGTTAATGTAAAGCGGAAAAAGATTACCGGCAACAGATGTGACAAAATCAAAATACAATACATATTATTTTTATAAACATACTAAAAGTAGACTTTAAGAGAATTAGAATAAAATGTATAAGGGTACAGTATAGACAAAAATTTATGAGAATTTCTATGACTGATGGCTGTTACTAAAGTGAAACTAGTGAACTGACTTGTTGTGAGGACGGTATGCACAGACAGCTGACTGATTTCTATTTTGCACGATCCTGACACAACGCTTTCGCTTTTTTCACATTGACGACACCAAATTAAGTAAAAGTGCGTATAATACACAAGTACAAGACTTCATTGGATTATTTATTATTATTAATTATGTAGTCATGACAGGGTTCTTAATCTGACGATGTCATTCGTATCCTCAAAAGTATAACGGCAACAGTACGAAGCTCCGTATCCGAAGCTATACGGGCGGAGTCTTGAGGAGACATATTATGTTCTTTTTTTCATTTTCACTTATATAACATTTTAAAATGATTGTCTATGCTAATAATTAGGAATTTATGTGACTGACTGTACCAAATAACCTAGAAATAAATTTTCATTTTGCTTTTACATTTCTTTTAAAAATCTAATATCAGTATTGGAAACTATCCGACATTAACGAATCCGATATAATATTATTTCTATATCCGTATGCGAAACTTCATATCCGTAACAGAATACAAGAAAATAAATTACATTGAAAATTTATCAATATAATTCTTTAAATATTTTAAATGTCTTTTGTATAATCATTTAAAGTAAAAGAAACAATAAAAGGTATGTATATTACATTTTTATAGCAAAAAGCTATAACAAAAACTCAGCTACATAGCTGTTGATAAACAATCCAATTAAATATAAGATAATATAAACACATTATTTTTTTATCGCGATTGTTTAACTTTATTGCGCAAAATGTACACCGACTCATCATTTATAATTCGCGCGGTAAAGATGACTATGAGGAATATACGTCACGACATGATACAAATATTCCACAATCTATAAAAAACATATTTCATTGTCTGTTAATCTGTATTTTTTTGTGACTGGCTTGTTACTGTTTACCTCAAGGAGACATCACCTGGCTTGAGGTGGCAGAGCGCAGAAGGAGCTAACTTAAACCTCGTTAAGAATAACTAAGCTCGAGGGCTCCCTCGGGAGTCTCGGCTCGGACCGTTACTTTATTTGTGCTACCGGGGTGGAAGGTCTACGAGCTCTAATTAAACTATTGTACACTTCTGTCAATGGGACTTTCTCCTTGTAATAGTTTTCTTTGCTATATTTAAACTAGCGATCCGCCCCGGATTCGCACGAGTATAATATAGCCCATGTCACCCGGGGATAGTGTAGCTTCCCAACAGTGAAAGAATTTTTTAAATCGGTTCAGTAGTTTCGGAGCCTATTCAATACAAACAAACAATCAAATATTTTCTCTTTATAATATTAGTATAGATCAAGTCTTACCAGCGATAAATTTGACAAGTAGCCACGCTTCAAACGGTGTTAGCGCATGGTGGTACAGATGGAGCCACGTGATCTGGCTCTTCTTCTTCCGTAGAACGAAGAATATCGTGTCAGCGAACTCTGATAACTTGGAGAAGTAGTACACCCAGCAGAGGTGGAGCATCTGTAAGAATGTTTAAATTATAACCCTTTTCAAAACTATGAGTATACAGCGTAGCATATGGTAAAATGAGGTTTGTTGTAAGGTCAATACCATAGCGATGAATCGCTCAAACAATTTTCAGCTCTTGGAGTGGCTTCTAGTTATTACTTGAAGCCACTCCCAACCTATTGGTTGAAGATATAAAACAAAAAAAGAAAATTTAAGTGGCAATGGGCCGCACTCATTGCTCGCAGAACAGATGGGGCTGAAAAGCCCTGCAATGGCGGCCACGTACAGATCAAT
This sequence comes from Papilio glaucus, assembly GCA_000931545.1. Lineage (NCBI taxonomy): Eukaryota > Metazoa > Arthropoda > Insecta > Lepidoptera > Papilionidae > Papilio > Papilio glaucus. Next base: position 87,757 of record JWHW01011780.1, read on the forward strand.
GCAGCGTTGGTACGCCTCCCACAAGATGGAGCGATGATCTGGTCTAGGTTGCGGGAGCTCCCTGAACGAGGGTGGCAGGGCCAATCTTTGTAGCGATCAATGGAGGAAGCCTGCGTCCAGCAGTGGACGACTTTTGGCTGACGAGAGAGAGAGATAGAGAGAGAAATCGTTCCTAATTATTACTTAAAATGTATTTTTACGTCGCACTTTTGAATGAAGTTACTAAAATATATATTTCTATTGAATTTAAAAACTTGCTTGGGAATTCAAAACAGAAATCAAAGCTTGAGGATTCAATCCGGGTTCGAATCCGTAATTCGACTACTGTTGTGAACCATGTCCTAGCATAAACTTAAGCTAAGCTAGAATATAATTATTTAGCCAATCTACTGATATTGTTATAATAAAAAAAAAATTGCTATTTTACAATAATAAATGATCGATGGAAGTAATTAATTTCAATCATCTATCTCACATTCCAATCGAAAGTGACCAATTTAATTTGAACTCCGTGTTAATGAGTTTCACTTTCAATGGATCACAAGTGGCGGTTCTCGCGGCCTGGTGACGTAATAACAATAACTGCACCGCCGACCGACCGCGGCCGCTTTCTCTGCGTTACGCGAACTTTATTGAACACAAGTTCATTGCTGGACACGACTTTTAAGGTTGCGGTCAACTTGTATGTCTTGAGAAATTAACTGAAATATTTACAACAGCTGGCTTCCGACTAAGACTTAAAGTTTTGTCTTCACTCTTTCTAAAACAAAACTCTAATTATATAACTGAGTGATTGCGGTATATACAGAATGAACCTCACAACAAGCTACATAGAGCTAATTTATATCTTTCTAGTCCCAGTAGTTTTAAATTTATCACGTTTTTAAGGATTTTTTGTTAATATTCCTGCACTAAGAAATATTAAAAAATAATTTAAACACCTTTTACTTCTTTTACTTTTTTTATTTAATGGGTATATATTTATTTGTGCGTGATAACAAAAAATGGCGCCTTCATTGGTTCATTAAAACATAGGCCTTTGTTACTAAATATAACGACGAGACGCGACTGCCCTTTCCCTGGAATCTCATTAAGCACGTGTCTCATTCACTTGGATTAGTTTTAGTTTATAAATCTTAAACCGCGTAATACATACAAATGTTTACTTATTAAAAACCAAACTCCAACAAAAACAATATTTAACGGGCGGTTGGCGTAGTCTGTCTGTCTGTCTTGCTTTTCACATCGCTTGTCGTTCGATTCCCACTCAGGACAGACATTTGTGTGCGTTAACATGTCTGTTTGTCCTGAGTCTGGGTTTATTTTCTATAGAAGTATGTATTTACGAAAGAAAAGTATATAGTATATCAGTTATCTGGTTTCCATAGTATAAGCTCTGCTTACTTTGGGATCAGATGGCAGTGTGTGAATAGTGTCCCCTGGATATTATTAAAATATTATCAACCATTCCTTTGGTAGATTTGTTAACGTTAATTAGTGTAGTTCAAATAACCTGGACATGTGATTTATTATGTAATAAGCATTGTATGGTAAATCTCCTTACAATACTACAAAATAATCGACCGCTGCTTTCTTAGTACTGAGTACATTAACGCTACGCATTAGATCTTAAATAAGCTTCACCGACCTTTAAAATGACTACTCTATCTAATTAAACAAGAAAACAGAGGAGAAAGGACTGTCTAACACTAAATACTTTTGAAAGTTGTCAATGTCCTAAAAATTCTTTAACAGCTTTCTTTAATAATGACGACAGTAAATTAACACTCGTAAAGATTTAAGGAAAAAGTGCGATATTTTTCTAATACTGACACACCTCGTTGCTATAGTGTGTCATTTCTCTTTCGTATAGCCGGAACATGAACAACTTTTCGAAAGTGCAGCCAACACTATGGTATGAGGCGAGTACCATTGACTGAACTTGACCGAGACATAGAGCGAAATATAATTAGAGGCGGCAATATATTATAAATATTTTTTTTTGGAAGGTAGTGGCAAACGAGCAAGCGGATCACCTGATGTTAAGTAACCGCTACCCATAGACATCCGCATCAAGCAAATCCGTTGCAGATGCGTTGTCTACCTTTAATTGAGAGGAATAAGGATATTTCCTTCTCCCCGTTAACGTCTCCCGGCCCAATCCGACGAGAATAGGGCGTTCTCATCATATCCTTATGAGGAAAGGGTGGGTAGGGAAGAGGACTGAAATTAGGCCTCCAGCACCTCACTCACCAAACGAAACGCAGAGTACTTCTACTTAACGAATGTCTACTTGTCGTGGTATTTCGCTGGTCGAGTCGACCCATTCGTACAATAGATGTTGTTGCTGCTCTACCACTATTATTATTTTTATATTAGGATGGAGATTGATCTGTTATTTATCATCGTTAGGTTTATAATTTTGTATATAATGAAACAAAATATATGCTCAATATTATGCGGAAAAATTATAAAAAGCAAAGTCTAAGTACTACTATTTTAATCAGTTCGCAAGTAACCGATGGACGACCAGTCTATCTCTATATGCTCTTATATTTTAAAATAAGTTGCGTATAGTCAAACTTAATATGTAATTGTTAGTTTTGGGTGCCATTTAACGTAAAATATTCTAAAGCTCTACTTATTTTTAACTCTATGGTCAATTCTCAAAGATCCATCTCATCTTTTTCACTTTCTACAAGAATGTTACTGGATAACAATACTTATCTCAGTGCAGACATACGTTTCTCGCAGTTGTTCAATAACGTATGCATACATTTATCTGTCAATGATCACCACGAGGAGAGTGAGAAAGTAAAT
>JWHW01011780.1:91657-103677 GCA_000931545.1 Papilio glaucus
ATATGCTCAATATCATCCGGAAAAATTATAAAAAGCAAAGTCGAAGTACTACTATTTTAATCAGTTCGCAAGTAACCGATGGACGACCAGTCTATCTCTATATGCTCTTATATTTTAAAATAAGTTGCATATAGTCAAACTTAATATGTAATTGTTGTCATAAACATAAATTTTCGAAAGCTTCACTTATTTTTAACTCTATGGTCAATTCTCAAAGATCCATCTCATCTTTTTCACTTTCTACAAGAATCTTACTGGATAACAATACTTATCTCAGTGCAGACATACGTTTCTTCCAGTTGTTCAATAACGTATGCATACATTTATCTGTCAATAATCATCACGAGGAGAGTGAGAAAGTAAATAACTGAAGTGTAAGCGAAGACGCGAAAATAGTTATATAGATAAGATGTGTATAAATAGAAAAAAGTTTTTAATCAATAGACATAATAAATGTTATGGAGAAAAGCCATAAAGTTTTGGTGCGCGCTTTTTATCTCGCGATACTTCTAAAGTTATGCGACGAACGATCTTTAGCTTGACTTACGAACGAAGGGCACATAAGAAATTAACAAACAATCATGGAATTTGGTTTGATTACGTACTTATCTGATTTAGTATATTATTTATTTTGAATATACTTAATAGAAAAGTCTAACATGGAAATAATTTATAATATTAAACTACTCGATCGATTTGTTGACTAGGTAGGTATGTATTCGCATGCGCGGCTTTGAACGTGTTATGATGTTTCGCACATAACAAGAACGATTTAGTCTTGGCCATATATATGCGCTCACGCCCGTAACCCAGAAAGGTAGGCAGAGATCATGGATTTCCATTGGGTGCGATCCTGGCACACCTCTCTCGCTTCTTCTACATTCATATATCTACGCATACATGCTCGTCGGTTATGGGTGCTCCTTATATCGGCCTCTTGGCCATAATAAACAATATTTTCATACAGAGAACTAGATACTTGATTCATAGTTGTATTGACAGAAAAAGAAGTCGTTTCAAACCAGTATCTACACAAATTACATCCTTCATTCGATACTATATTCTTGAGTATTTAAAAAAGAGAACTAACAAGTCCATTCTTGACCAACTAAAGGTCACCAGTAGACTGGTTGTTATAGATCGAGGGCAGAAGAAGACGGGGTCGATCGCCTACCCGCTGGTCCGACCAACTGCAATCAATATTACGACTCAATATCTCGACTGCCCTGAGACAAGCCGACGACAGAGCGATGTAGAGGCAGCTCTTTGTCAAGTCAGTGAAGGCACTTCAAGAAGAACGTAGAAGTAGAAGAAGAGTATTTAATATGACGTTACTTACCCGCCTGGCTTTGTCGCTCTCGCTGTAGTCCACAGGCTGGCAAGCGAGGCTGTAGTCACCCCACCAGCCCGATGCTAAGTGCTGAAAGAAAATATTATTTTAAACTTTTAAACTTCTTTTTTGGTAATTTTTTCGATATGTGTATTTGGAAAATATAATTTTCTGATAATCTTTTGTATTATATTTGTAAAAGTCCAAATTTGAATTTTAAAACATACTAGCCAACAGAGATATATATGTACAGTAAATATAAACATAACAGTAAGCCGTACAATGTTTTTACATATTACACTTGTATAAAACTTCTCCACTTCCAATTTATTTGATTCCAAGTCGATTGCCTTGAGTGAGAAATGAAAGTATACAGCATGTGTGCTAATACTTGGCTGTCTATTATTCCTAAGCTTTAATTGCCCGTAACGTAAGACTGTATTCAAAAGACAGTAATAAAAAGCAATTTCTTAATCGTATGATACAAGATAAAAGAAACATGTCTGGGAACAAATGACACATCTTTTGTTTTGAATGATAATCAAAATATCCAGTTTAATTGTTTGAAATATTAATTATAGATAAAGATAATGTGCCTAAGAAGGGCGATATGAAGAAGAAGCGAGAGAGGTGTGCCAGGATCGCGCCAAATGGAAATCCATAATATCTGCTGACCCCTCTGGGTTTCAGGCGTGAGTGCATATTTAAGAAACTGACTGATGTATCAAAGCAAGATTTCTGTTATTGAGTAGGCGAATACAAAGAAATATTTTTCCTAAATTTGTCCCCTAAAGTAGGGGAATGTATCCAATGTAAGTTGTCAAATAAAATGTCAATGTATATGAACAATAATATTAAATAGGGTTCAGCTTAAACTGGACAATTGCTGATTACAATTAAAACGCACGACGGTGAAACCGCGGGGCTCAGTTTGTCTATTTGTAAAATAAATAAAAAGGTATTTTTGGATTTGATTGTATAGAAACTAAATAACAAAAAATACCGTAAAATCAAAATCATGTGCCTCCCATATTGCAACGAACAAAGGTTACATATAATAACAGTAAAGGAAAGTATTCCAGTAAACAGAGAGGTGAGTTCATTATCATCTTTCAGTATTTTAACAGGTAAATATATATAGAACCCTTACGACAAAAGCAAAGAACATCATGCGTACGTTGCTTGAGCTCGGAGACATTTTAATTTAAAAATTAACCTCCGATCTTACACTGACAACTTCCATGTACTAAACCTGGTCCTTAGGTCCAAGTGATCGTCTTAAAAACAATAATTGTCGACATATAAGGAAGTATACGAAAATTAAGATAAAACATTATTAGGTAATTTCTTCGCTACTATCAGAAAGGATCCTCGAAGCGTGAAGGACGTGCTCGCTCGAGTGACTGCATGTTGTCGTAACAAGTGACGCGGGCGTCTTGTAATTTATGTTATATTTAATCAGGTCAGTGGTAATGCATCAAGTAATATGAATGGACGTCGTACAATACCAGTACATTTGTCTTAAGTTCTTACATAGATCAAAACAAAGGCATATAAAATATAAATTAGAACGAAATTAACTTACAAATTGTTGATAAAATATTTAAAACTTTTTTCAGATATAAACTTGTTCAATGAAGTATTTCAGTCCTCTTCCCATTCCCACCCTTTCCTCATAACGATAGGATGGAAACAGGAAGAGGATTGGACGGGGAGGGAGTTAACGGGGAAAAGGAAATATCCTTATTCCTGTCTATGCCCTCCTCTGTCCATTAAAGGTAGGCAAGGCAAAAAAATGGACTCTATACCATTGGTAAGGCTAATTTATGCCGACCACATTGGTGACATACTAATGAAAGAGACATTATGAGTACCCATAACAGTACATGTATGCCTAGATGTATAAACATAGAAGAGGCGAGAGAGATGTGCCACCTCTGTCTACACATCTAGATTAAAGGCGTGAGTGTATGCTTATTTATAACCATAAAATGTGCTTAATAAATACTACTGACCTCATAAAACATGTATAATGATAGCAAGACTTGTCCAGCGTTGTATGCCACGAGAATGTTTTGTATACTAAATGGTTTCTTGTTCGCCATCCAGAGAGGCCCCGCCACCATCACGAAGGCGAGGTAGGCCAGCACCATCGCCAAGGTCGGCAGCGGCGTGTCGAAGAGAAACCATCCTTGTACTCGGGGATCTGTAAACAACGTTGAAACAAAATATTATTTTAGATTGTACATTTAAATATGAAAAGGTTTCAAGCTGCTCGTTGTGAAAGGTTTTCATTTTAATAATATGTTATTTTATATCTATTTTGTTTTAGAAATAAGTGGTTTTTATTTGCTTTTTCTCTTTCGACAAATACCATATTATTAAAGTAAATTACGCTTGTTAGTTACATCACCCTTTCGTGTGACGTCATCGCAGTGAAAGTTCAAATAATTCACGATATAATCTATATTTTATTAATTTTAATATATTTTTTATTGGAGGAAGGTGGCGACCGAGCAACTGGGTCACTGATTGTTAAGTTTCCGCTACCCATAGATAACCGCAACAAGCAAATGAGTTGCAGATGCACTGCCTACCTTTAAAGGACACAGGAGGCGATAAACAGGAAAAAAGATTTATCCTCTAACTGTCCAGTCCTCTTCCCTTTTCCATCCTGTCCTAATTAATAAAATATGGGTAATGGAAAAGGACTGAAATTGGGCTTCCGGCACTCCAAACGTCGGACGAAACTCAGAAGCATACTTCTATTTTACACCCGTCTTGTGCATGGTATTTCACCGGTTCATTCGTGCAACAGATGATGTTGTTGCGGGCTCTACCACGGTTGAATATTTAATCTTTAAGAAATAAATTATCAGAAAAAAAGCGTATAATATTACCTATGTGAATCATCTATATGAAGTATTATATTATATATTAATAAAATAATAAATATATAAATTAAATATTAAGAAAATAATAAATTTATTCGAAGTTCGAATACAATGGTTCAGCGTTATTGAACTGGCCACGTGAAGACTTATTATTATTTTTTCTCAAATAACGTGTCACCTTTTCCTTATATACAATATATGTTTATAAACATAATTATGACGTCATTATTTATCATTATTACAATCTTGTAATCACAATGAACACATAATGTACTGTGCTATCGTATTTAGTTATTTTTAATCTTAATTATTTCTCCCACGAGCTTTACCGAGACGTTTGTCGCATTGAGGAAGACCACCCGTGAAAATACAATATGCAAAATAGTGGAGATGCTCTTAAGTAGATCCACACCATCTTGTTGGCGTTGTATTACCCTGCAGTTGTCGCCTACATTCCAGCCTCGCATAATCGCGTCGTAGAATTATCTGTCCGTATTTCCAAAGACTTAGAGTCCGAAGAGGAGAGAGTACTCCTTCTTAAAGTCCAGTAACACATTTATAGTTCCTCTTATGTTGTAAAAAAAAGAAGTTGACTTTTTTGAAATAAAGAAAGAGAGAGAGCGGAATGTTAGACAGTATAAAATATACAATATAGTATAGAGATATACGAAAATTAAATTACGTTATTAATTACAACTGCTAAGAACGGATGTACGTGTTAGTTAATAATATTGAATTGATGCATTGTTTAACTAATATATTTATAAAGGTAAAAATAAAATACGACGTAAATCAAAAAGTAATCAAATTGCTGGTTTATTGAATTATATCTAAAAGCTACGGAACCCACTAAAACCGTTCAGTCTTGTATATTAGCTGACACTTCAATGTTAAGGATCCTAACTAATATTACAAATCCGAACGTGGGTTTGTTTATTACGCTTTAACTCTATACATCTCAAACAATTATCGTGAAATTTTACAATTTTGTCTCGAAAATAAAACTGTTCTGAGTTATAGGAAAGTTCACAATTTCTTCATTTACCATATGTTTCGACAATACTTACTAACTTTTTGACTTATGCTACCTACAATTCGAAGTCATCATACGTCAAATCATCTTACAAAAATTTCCAGCGTTGAAAAAAACAAATGAATGCGTGCGAGGCCGCAGGAAACAGCTAGTTTAAAACAACACAGTATCAGCAATACTTGTTAATACATACTGTTTTCATTACGTACTTCTAATCGCCGTCTAGTTACAGTGTCTTCGTTTTAAAATATCGATATTTTTCTAAGTAAAAGAGTTCAACGCGAACATTGTCAAAGTATTTTTTTATAATAACTAATACACTAACTTATAATAACTCCATCTAATGTTAAATAGGTGTGTTGGGAACTCTACTCTTAAAGGTACTCATGGCATAATCGGACGGAATAACTAACGCAGGCAAATATTGAAATGCTTTGTTGTAAGCAAAATAAACGAAGGTTCAAATCGATTCGTTAAAAAAAAACGAGTCATCCCAACGGTTATAGACTACGAGTAATTGTTTTTTTTTTATGGAACAAGGTGGCAAACGAGCAAGCGGATCACCTGATGTTAAGTGAGCGCTACCCATAGACATCCGCAACAAGCAAATGTGTTGCAGATGCGTTGCCTACCTTTAATGGACAGAAGAGGGCATAGACAGGAATAAGGATATTTCCTTTTCCCCGTTAACCCCCTCCCCGTCCAATCCTCTTCCCGTTACCATCCTATCCTATTGAGGAAAGGGTGGGAAGGGGAAGAGGACTGAAATTAGGCCTCCGGCACCTCACTCATCAGACGAAACGTAGAGTACTTCTACTTCACGCCTGCATTTAATAACTTTGTTACGCCACAAATCTGTTCAAATATTATCACCCAGTATTCCGTTACAAAAAAATTACTGTCTCCGCTTATCCTTGCACTAAAGACAGATTTATTTGTGGTTTACTAATATAAAATTTCCAAGTTGATCACATACTCATTACACCGCATTATTAGGACGTAATTCAGAGCAGTTCATTATCAGATATATTTTCCAGTCAATGATTTTAATTGGTTATCTTCGATGTTTTAATGTTGGATGTTGGATATATCATTACTATTTGTGTAATTAATTAAACCCCCCGCGGTATCACCTGCAATGTAATTTAATTTAAATTAAAGATTATTACCTATTTGTTACCAATTATGACTTATTAAAATTTATAATATTTGCAGCGCGTATTCTTATGAAGTTATTAATCAAAAGCGCTAAGGTTTTCTTATATTTGATAATTTTACGTACAACTTTCATATTTTTTTCTTTCACCTTCTTACAATAACATACGAAAAGACAGTGCGAGGCGGGGCGCGACCGCGAATCGATCGCACTCACCCTGAAGAAGGACCTCCGATAGGTCTTAGACTTGTCGCTACAAAAATACCGAAAGAAAAACGCGAACGTGAGTAAAGCCGTTTGTTATAAAAAGTTAATTAATATTTTTAAACGAAAAGAATTAGCGAAATCGGTCCAGCCATTCATGCGTGATACCGTGACCACGGGAAATAGGAATATAAGTATATTTTTTATATAGATTAGGAGTCAAACATGACAGGAGGCTTTAAAAAGAGTTTTTTTTTTCCATTAGAATGTCATTTGTTTTGTTTTCGTGTGTTCTGTGTGAAATTGATTTGTTTTCCAATAGACTTTAATGACGATAAGATTGTAGCTATTATGTGTAATAACTCTATGTACGTGCATATTTCAGTCCAGTGCACATATGGGTTACTTGTAATAATACAGTGTAATTCCATACGCCTTTGTCTAAGCTTTCCCTAAGTTACAAATAATTGCTGTGCTCTTCGACTAAAAAATACAAGATGAAAATATGATTATTACAACTATCTTTGATATCTAAAATTAGGACATTTTGTACTTCCATGTGTGTATATGCATCTCAAACAGGGCGATAATCCTAACTAGTATTACGATTGTGTGGTAGTTGCGTTTTAAAGTCTTAACGACTCAAACGATGAAAATTTCAAGTTCGTCCCCGCCCTATGCACTGGACAGATCAAATCAGCATGCCACAATGCCATTCATTTCTCAGAGGGCAACACTGGTTGGAAAAACGTCATGAGGTCATGAAGACAAGACCTTTAGTAACAAATTAGAGAGACAAACAAAGTTAAACTGTTCTTCTGGCTTCAGCCACATAGATAAAATTATTTAGTTATCTGATTTTTTTTGAATATTTATGTTAAAGGTAATCTAACTGTAGTAAAATATTAATTATATATTTTATAGTTAAGTCATCAGTTAATAATACAATGTGTTTTTGTGTGATATTGAGTGTCTGAAATTTATAAAAATAATAAATACTATTTCATTACAACAATAGTAAAGTACCGAGGCGAACGCTTTAACGTTTATCAACGAATGTATTACACTACATTGTAGATGAATGAGAAGTTGTAAGCAAATGAGTGAACACGAAATTTGAATTTCAAATGACTGTGGTAGAGACAAACGCAAGTCAACGTTCGGAAAGTAAAGTAAAATACATTGTTAAATATATAATTTAATTATTTGTTTTTGTGACTGTGTGTTACTTAGAATTATTTTATTTAATATGTTAAAGATCTTAATCGTATGACACTAAAATGAACAGATTTAACATGGGCTTTTGGTAATTTAAAAAAAATTGTTCCCACTTTTTAAGTTTCTTATGGGTAATGTAATAATGATAAATGCTTATGGGACACATGGTGATACCATGGCTATGTTTGCGAGTAATCAGCGATATTTATATGTTGTGTTCCGGCCGGGATTCGTACCAGGGATCTCAGATTTTCCGGCAACCACCACTGAGGGAATTGCTTTCAAAATTTTTGAAAGCAATTCTCATTACAGTTTTTCGGTTAAATTTCGCTTCAAGTCTTAGATAATGATGAAATTCAATAGATTTAATAAATAAATGTTTTTATTTTTTGTATTTACGTCAATTCCTTTGTCTCTGTTTTACTTCAAAAGTGCCGAGTGACTTTTGCTATCTCTACTCTGACGAAACAAAAAAAAAATAAGTTATATGAAATCTCGAATGGATCTAATTAATTCAAATTATAATATCAATAAACAATAATAAGTGGTCCAACTGTTTCTCAAACTTATAGATATTTAACAAAAGAAACACAAACTTTAATCATTATGGATTGTTTTTAATAACTATTCATTAGGCATTGCATTTGTTCTGAAGCAAAAAATATGTAAATATCTGTTGTTAATGCCGTGGGAAACTGTCAATCAACACGACAGACATCCAAAGATAAGTGACGTCTTATAAAAAATGTTTGTTCATGAACGTAATCTAAGAGGTAGTAAGCGGAAAAACCATACCTAAAATATTTACCAAAGTATATTAGAATAGACTCCTAACCCTGTAATAAGCAGCGGTCGGAAGTATAGAAAGTTTGAGCATACAGTGATTTCGTTTTTTTTTTCTCAGCCCTAAAAAGGCATTGACAACTTTACGATGGAATATGTGTGTGTAACTTATGCGGTGTCATTTCTGGGCACGTGATTTGGGTTGTTACTTTACTTAGTTTGCTCGTTAAGAAGACTAACAATCTCTCAGTTAATAAGACGTAAGCCTTTGTGAGTGCAGATATCATACAAAATGTTCACGAAAACCTAAACTAAGACACTTTTCTTTAAATATTGTTTATAATATATGGCAAGAGAGTGTAGGCGTGATGAGAGTTTTAATGTTAGGTATTGCAAAGTAAAAGTGTGTTGGTAAAAGTTCTGATGATAAATCAAACTATGTTAGTAAATGCCTATTCGAGCTATTCACTGGTCTATTGACGACAGTCATACTTTAAAATGGAATCAAAGAAGAAAGAAGCGCGCGAAGCAATCAATCTTTAATTTGTTACGACAAAAGCAGCAAAACGCTTAGTTAACATTTGCAGCATGTTCAAAGACTAATGGTATTTTTTTTCAATGATAAAAGGAAAGGAAAAATGTTTAATTTTTAAACTTTCTTATTATCTACACCTGTATGTACGTATCTATAAATATAACTAAATATATCAATGTTAGTTTTACCGACTTAAAGTTGTTCAACTAATTTAAAAATTTGCAGTCTTTTATATAACGATAGATTTATATTTTGACTGTTGTCCTGATGGAGATTTTCGTGGTGATAAAATAAAAAGTATCTTGTTTTTTGAGTTTAATTGTGAATTTAAAGTCGTTTTTTGGTGTTCATATGTTGTATTTTGATTTATCTTTTTTCATTTTCATGTGTTGCCTAATAATTGACTTATATTAAAATCCCCGAAGTCAGTCACTAAAGAACAGCAAACAAATAACTACCTGAAACTCGCTCCGCTAGCATCCAATACTTGTTTATGATGGTGGTCCAGTTGTTGTCCGAATAGTAGTCGTCGATGGCGATTTTCACGAAACCAGTCATTTTTGTAGTTTTTACTTAATACCACTTTTCACTTATATCGTTTTATATCACTGGACACACACTAACCACACAAAGATCCGATCACTGTTTGCCGAAACACGGTCACAATTTGCTGGCTGCAAGTTGTCACCTAAAACGAAAGAAATATATGATTAGAGTCAAAACATAAACGCCTTATATAGGTTACATATATCTAAGAATATATTAAATTGAATTAAAAAAATGTACCGGTAGTCAGTTCCCGCGCGTAGCGTCATTATTCAAAAATATTCTGATGCAGTCATAGGCACATCTCTTTGCAACGAACGAAAGGGAAAACCTGAGCTTTGCGTGAAAGTGCGCGCGGGTCGCTATCCGAGACGGAATTGAATCTCCCGCCACAGAATTGCCAATGGCTGCGGTTCCCCCCCGCTTCTGGAACGACGTAACCGTCAAATGTTGCGCCATTACAAATTGCGTTTTAACACGAACGTAGAAAATTGACGTTTCCTTAACAACGTCCGATAGACGGTTTCAGTCTTGCGGCTATGTTTTTAAGGTTTCCTCTTTGAAATAATTGATAAGATAAGATATTTTTAATGAGAATTCAGTTCTGAATACGTATATTTACAATTTAGAAATTAGAGAAGGTCATTGGTAGCATTACTAAGGCAATATTTTGAAATAATGTAACTAGGTTAGTATATTTAATTTTACGTCTGCGTGGTTTAATTTTAAGATAGTATAGAACTTCAGAGGTTGCGGATCAATGTCAGTTCTTAAAGGACTTTTTGGAATAAACATCACTAGCTGACCCGGGATAATTCGTTCCACATTGGAATTAATTTATGTTGTTACCTTATTAGTTGTAATAATGATAAACACAGGGGTTGATTCCCTTTATTGAAACACTGAGATAAATATAGACATTTTTGTGGTTGTTGTATGAGAAAAACAAGATTGTAGTTTCTGTCATTTCATCAGAGATACGCATACGAAAAATGTATGAGTAAACGCATTTTCTTGGTACTTGGTAGAATTTTCATATTTTTTATTCACTCTCCTATTCGGGTCAGAATAAAGATAATAATTTATAATATTTACACAAGTTTAGTAGCGTCTAAACATATTGCGACGTCAGCCATGTTGGCGCTCCCGCACGCGACCTTCGAATCATTTCCAAATATCACACATAAATATTTTATACATCATTTAACTTTTGTAACGACTTAACGGCTTACGTTATAGATGCTAATTATGTATGTTTAGAAATATAATACTTGAAAATTCTGCGCTCGAAATATGAATGGAAATTTACAAAATAACTAATGATCCGTTAAATATATGTTGCAAATAATAGTTCTATAAAGTTAAATGTGGATTGTTGTGATTAGAGTGATTATGACTTGAGAACCTAATTGCCTGCTAATTATAGAAGATAGGTACATGTTATGTAATATGGCGACATCGTTTTATTGTTTTTTATGTATAAAAGCGAGTAGTCAGTTTTATTATATACTGTAGTAGACTAGATTACTATGTATACCACAGTATATAGTAAGACCAGCTACTCGCCCAGGCTTCGCTCGAGTAGTTTCTCCGTATAAAATTTCATTCCCCACTTTATAACTTTAGGGGATAAATTTATAAAAATCCTTTTTAGTGCTCTCTATAACAGAAATCTCAGTGCAAACATTCGAGTCTCTAGGCCCAGTAGTTTGGGCTGTGCGTTGATACATCTGTCAGTTTACTCTTTTGTATATATAAGTGAAGAGGTTTCCAAGCCAAGTTTGTAAACAACATAATTAAATGAATTACTTAATTATTGAAATAAATTGATAAATAAAACAACATTACCTTCATTGATAAAAACAAAATGACGTAAGTTACGTACCGTATGCCTTTAAGTTACTAAATGAAAATTCTTTTAAAACGGCACAAGGATCATCGCACTCTCGCGCGTCGAAGCATTCCTTAGTTCACAGAACAGCACCGAGATGGCGTTAGTAGTAACTTTCACTGGCACAGTTTCAGTGAACTTGTAGTTAATGTTTGTCTCCCCCAGACTCAATGTCAAGAGCTTATTGCCAAGCGTTTGTGCTTGATACAAAAAAGTTGTATTATACTTTGATCGAGATGGTCAGTTCCAAGAAGATCGACTTCCTGGCCGAGCCTTTATTGAATATAATTGATTTTAAGAATTGTGAAATTAAAAAAAATACACGGACGCTTTTATCTTTTGATCATCCTTGACTATTACTTACTAAAATATATTTTAATGCATTTAAAGCTACTTAGTGTATGTTATTTATATATGCTCCTTTGCAATC
>JWHW01011780.1:112753-128593 GCA_000931545.1 Papilio glaucus
TACGTAAGCCAAGAAAGTAAAATTCAACTTTGTCATATTATGCGTTATTAAGAATAACTCAAAAACTACCAGTCGGTTCACCAGGAGCGGAGTTCTGAGGTAACAAACATAAAAAAAAATAATAACCTCCTCCTTTTTGAAGTCGGTTAAAAAAAATAGCAATTTTCTGTAAGCCTGAAATTCTGAAGTTAAAAAAACGTACTCTAGCATCAAAAGTTCTTAAATCAAGAAAAGACCAACAGACAAACTTCGTTCTTATTTTACATGGTTTATGTTTACATTTTGGCGTAATAAAATGGCATAAAAAATTACTATTGATTTAATACACACTTGCACGTTACTATTTACCGCTTAGAACATCAAGGTTGTTTTGTATCCTGTTGTAATTTTACACAATATTACATAGCTTTCTTGTAATAATCATAACGTTACGAATGCAGGTACATACAGGGAATCGTGTATTACAAGGAAATACGTAGGCACAAGTAGTTGGGAGCATATAAAGCAGGAATCATGGAACATACAGTTTTTAGTATATTATATATTTTTGATATATGTCATTTATATAAATAAAATTTTAGAGGATTCTGGTGTTGACATATTATGTAAAAGAATTGAACCAAATTAAATGATATTTTATATATATGATTTTGTAGAATTCTGGTACGGAGGTATATATATTAAACCTTGGGAGCGTATAACCGGGGCTGTTAGAAATTGGGGATGAACGTGTGTACGGGTGGCTTAATTTTAGAAGAAGAATAGAAGTAAAACTAATATCTATTTTATTTACTATCTTTGTATTTATTTTTTTAAACAATGGGTCGCAACCCACCAGGGGGTGTGGGCGAATGGGTAGGACGCGACCGACGAGCTAACCGCCGGATGGTCATACAACGGCGTTGACGTTGGGACATTCTACTTTCTGGCTATATCTACCCCTTTTTAAGACAGCCTAGCGGTGAGTCCCAAGATTGAAAATTCTTGTTAAATGGGTCGGAGTCCAGTCAACCTTGGGAACCACTGGTCTAAGGGAATTTGTGATAAAAATTGATAAAGTAAATAGAACCTAAAAAGCATTTTAAGGCGTGGATTCCAAAATATTGTGAACAGGCATTTCTATTAGAACAAAGAACCAAACATGATCGTTTTTGTTAAGAATATACTTACAGTATTCGGCAGCTCAGTACGGCAGGGCTCGGTGGTGAGTCACAAATTCATATTCCTCCTCTTCAGTGAGCACGCATTCCTCGAAGCACCAGAGGCCGGCGATCGCCAACAGGACCGTGTACACCATGTAGTATACCAAGTAGATGAGGATGGTAAGCAACATAGCGCTGGTCTCTCGTGATTTCTTCTGAAATAAATAATGGAATTGTTTTTACAGATAAAGTGACTGATTTTACGACTCCTATCAGCTTTTCTTCTCTCAGAGAGGAGGCCTGTGCCCCTGCAGTGGAGAACATTCTAGAAAAGGCTGATTTATTATTATATATCAGCTTTTTTGTTCACCCTTTAATATTTATAGGTGTATAAAAAATTAATGTTGGTTTGTTCAAAATCGCAAATCTCCTGAATTTCTTTATTTTTCGTTCGATCGTTTTTATTTTTTTACACGCTTCATTGATTTATGCACGTGTTTTTATTTCTATAATTTAATAAAGTTTGTTTGTTTGTTTGCTTGTAAAATGAGTTGCAGACGCCTACCTTTAATAAAGAGGTAAAGAGGGACAGGCAAAGAGGTCTCAAATAAGCCTTGAGCACCTCACTCATCAGACGAAACGCAGAAGCATACTTCTAATTCAGGCCTGTCTTCTGTGAGGTCGTGGTATTTCACCGTATATTATATCTGACGGCAAATTGTGAACGAACGAATTGCTGTTGCCATGGTTACACTAATATCGCCTGCCATGTTCATGCTATTAATATGTTTTTATCCTCTAACAAAAATAAAATAGATTTAATGTCAAAAACAAAAAAACATCGCAAGAAAATATGCTTGAAATAATGTTTTCCTAATTATTATGTATACAAAAATCCAAAAACATGCAAAAACGAGGCTTATTCCTGTCTGTTATGGTATACTTTCCATTATTAAGGAATTAACATACGACCTTTTTCTTGCCGAGTGAAATTCTATTACCATGCGCAGTGCTTAAAAATCAACTTTTTAGTTATATTTTAAGGATTATCATAGAATCGCAAAAGTTACCAAATATTCATGCGATCGAAAAAACTTATGAAGGCACTGTTTCCATTTGTATTAGTTAAGTTAATTGAATCTTGGTACTGTTATCATGAATAATAACATAAAAGGGAACCGGCCTCTTCTTTTTCTCTTGTTCTCTTTTCTCTTCCACTTCATGACCATACAAATAAACATAGCTACGTAATGTTTTCTTTAATGTTTTATTTCATTAAACACATTGTATTTTATTGTATCGCAGGCATGCAAATTAGACAAGATTTGTTATTCCATTATTGCACAACAAAGTGCTGTGGTCAAGTTCCTCATTTAATGACGTGGGAAATGAAATTATGTTGTTTGTTACCGGTCATTAAAATCTTAATTCCAATAATTTAAAACCCTAGCACTAATTTTTAGTATTGGTTAGATACTTCGCTCGAAAAATGTTCTTATGAATAAGATATGTAAGGTTTAATTTAGCTTAATGATGACCATCGTCGTTAAAACAATAGAATAAATACATTGTAAATAATCTGGTTTGGTCTACGTTTTGTAATATGGATTCATTTAGACCATGGTTTTAGAGATTAAGCTAGACTACGTAGTTCGGGTTTAAACCAGGGTTGTTGAGATTTTTTGTGATAAGGCGGTTAATATTCTTCCCATTCCTACATTTTTTCCTTCTATTTGATATTACAAAAAATATTTAAATGTCATAAATTATAACGATACAAATTTGCGAAGTGTTGATTTTACTACAATTAAAGTTCGCACGCGGACAGAAGCCGTTTCCAGAGACAACGGCCGAGTAATACGCAGTTAAGTCAAGGAAAACTGGCGTTTGTTATTGAAGGAAAAACTGATGTCGTGATGTGACACAACGCTGATTGTTATCCAAACGTCGCAGAAAATTAAAGGTCAGAGTCATTGTACAATACGACTTGATAACATTTTCATTGACGTTCTTGAAACTTTGTTATAGTGTTGATTATACGATTGGACCGCTGCGCGGCGCTGCTATCGGGCTCCAGGAGAGTTTATTGTTTATTTAGTAATGAAAAAATGTTAGCTGAATCTTCTTATCTAACAATAGGTAAATACAAGTTTCATTCATTGCTTAAAAGAGGTCGCTGTGACCTTTCATGAGAAATTTAAGGTTACCTTGATTGGTCTTTTTCTAATTCATTTTTTGACAGCTTTATACTACGTTATTCTGAATTAATCTTGGACTCTAAACACATTAAATGCTGTTTACTACAGAGCTGCGTACTCGGGATTGCGTCAATGAGTACTTGAACAAACTCGTGCCTAGACTTACTCTATTGGCTGAAGTCGCGTATTGGGTCGACCGAAATATTTTCCAATTGAGCCCACAATAAAATAAGTTTTCGCTTTCATAGCCAAAAAACAACCTTTGGTCAAGAAAACACAAACTTTTAGTCATCTGGAAGGTAAGGCCAAGTTGGTCTTCAAAGAGTATGTTGTTCGTAGAGCGAAGAAATGTTTCATGCCTCGCCACGGCTTACGCGATATAAGGTACAGCGTCGTTATCTTAAGGAATACTGCTTGCATTATATTATAATATTGCTTGGTAGGGGACGCCCCAGGAAAACTAATATCGATCAGATTAGCGGTTTACTAAAAACAGGCGATATAAGGAGCACCCATAACCGACGAGCATGTATGCATTGATGTATGAATGTAGAAGAAGCGAGAGAGGTGTGCCAGGATCGTGCCAAATGGAAATCTGTGGTCTCTGCCTCTCTGGGTTACGGGCGTGAGCGCAAATTTTTATACTGCTTGCTTGTGATGTATCCACTCCAGGCTGGAAGTACCAAATACCAGCTTCGTGACGTGTTAAAGTAAAGGGATACCAAAAGTACTAGTAACTGTTGAGCTTGTGTGCGTAGAAAAGGTGTGCCAGGACCATGTAAAATGGATAATCATAGTCTCCTCTTACCCGGGTCACTGAGGTGGGGGCATGTTTTTGCACAATTTTTCACATTTCATTGCCGCTTTGTCACACCACTTTAGCTGGAAATCGTATCGTTGTATGTTTGTATATGATCTATTCATCACAGCTATTCTGCGTCATCGACCTTCTCACGAAACGTACAATTTTCGCTAATCTAGTTATAATGACGGCATTTCCATTGTTCGTGTGCTGTCATAAAAAGTGGCAGGCGAGGACCTCACAAAGTATTTCCCCGTTCAATTATCTTCACGTATTTAAACCTCTACAGCACTTAGGTGTGAGATAAATGAGAAAATCAAATCCACAATAATCAATTAATTACTTAGAAAGGGGTTTGACAAAACGAACGGAAGGGGGTAGGGAATATTGTTAGTATCTCTGAGGTACATCTCCACGCCTTCTGTAAGGTCGGTACTTTTCAGGTCGAGACAACTAATTCATGGAACAGCTGCTGCTAACATTCGCTATCTGCTGCACGCTCTCGCCTAATATGTGTACTCTGTATGAGGCTGTCGCCACACGTCGGACACATCTTAACGCAAGGTGCCATCAGCAAAAACGTTGTTATGAGCACATGGTAAAGATTTGAAGGGATTTAAAAGAAACAATTGATTTAAATGGACTAAGGATATGTGGACCAACCAACTTAATCTGAGATTATATATATAATGGAATGTAAAATAACGTAATAAATTATTTATATATCGGATTAATTCCATTTCAGGAAGAGATAAAAGATGTACAATAGTAGTGCAAAATCAGCGCCATCTATATTTAAATTCGTGAATTGTTTTTTTTTAATTAGTTAATTTTATGTAATTTTTATGAATAAATAAATAAAAATGCACTCACGCCCAACACTGAAAACAACAGCAAACTGGACAGACAGAGTGTACGGATTTTTCTCGCTTTACATATAGATGTGTCTATACTTAGGCACAGATTACATAACACATACACGTCAATCTCTTCAAGTTTTGATTTTCGTTCTGCATGGAGCATTCATTGGCGTGTGATCGCAACCGCAAGCACGTGGCGGGTGGCGGCACCGAGTGACCCGACAACCTGTACGTACAGGCGAGTGACGGAGGCCTGACTTAGGTTTGGGGTGTAAATCCTTTTTAAGACTGTTAATTAAAGATCTCGGAATAAAAATATCGCTAGATGGCGTTAGTAATCTTTACAATTACAGCTGTCAGGGTTACATTTTGTGGGAGTCGCGAGCCATCCATTTTACTATCCATCAGACACAGACTATCCATCACATCCAGGTTTACATTTTACTAACTGAAACAACTTTAAACACATTGTAAGTAAAGTCTATCCTAATAAGCCTGAACATTTTTTTATTATGCACACCAACACTCCGCATGAATTATTTGATTATTTATAAAAGATGAATGGATGACGATGACAGCGGATCATATGATCCGTGACCTATTGAGGGTACAGTGTGATCAGGTAATGCGTAATTGTGTTAAATATATACCAAAGTATTGCCAATAGGTCAGCTGCTTTAACTTGGGCCGAGTGTATTCAACTTGGTGCTTGTGAATCGACGTGTTCGCAAGTTTGCAATTGCCTGAAGGGTTTATTACAACTCGAATGTAATTTAAAAGTATGATATTAATAGTAATGTTGTATGTTATTACAATATTTTGTATGTTCAAAAATACACAACACAAACACAACAAGCTACGCTTTTAGATCTCTAGAGAGCCAACGATGCGAAAAAGATTTTGCGCGAATTTTATGCAAATACAAAAACTATAATGCATAGTATGCATTATAGTTTTTGTATTTATCTTGGTCTATAAAAAACTATAATGTATACTATCTTGGTCTATGACAGTATAATTTTATTTTGGATTTAATATTATATTTGATACAGCAGTGACCACTACCTATGTACATTTGCACATATTTATTAAAATAAATAAAAAAATATATTTTAAGATAATACGAGAAAAAGTTGTTTTTCGAAAATATTTTCGAATTTACGTAAAAACCTTTGTTTACAAAAGTAACATCTTGCTTGTGAAACAAGGCCTTTCCTGCCAATAATTTTGGAAATTATATATTAGAAAATGAACAGATATTTGTTTTATGTGTCTTTGGATTTATCACCCATCAGAAAGAAAAATATTTTCTATAAACAGATCTGTACTAATTATTACTAAGGCATCTCAGGAATATGTTAAAGATCAATACAACATATATAGCAAGTATAGAGAAGGTATAACTATGAAAATTTCTCCCTCGTTCATAATAATTTTCTATACTGATAGAACTATACAGCCCGATTGTAACTGTTGCATGAATGAACCAAACGGGAGCGTCATAGAATTTTGGGTTACCTGCTCGATTCTGTCGCTGTCCTCTGGTGGAATTTATAGCGGCCGGAAGCTCATTGCCTTCTTATCTATCTTTCCGTTTCACTTCGTAGTTCTTCTATTCCTCACTTATCTATTGCGTTATTATCGAGGAAAACTGCCTTAAGAAAGTACGATGAAATTCATTCTCTCTTAATTTCAACAATTCTTAATAAAATTATTTTCTTATTTTACAACTATTATTAAAAGTTATTTATTAAAAATTGTTATGAGAAACTTTCTCCGGCTTCACTCGGGTACCTGTATCATGGGTTACTATGTATACAAAACGTTCGCCTACTAATAAAACATGAAATTTTTCTGCATTATGAATTCTACGATTTTTTTATAACTATTAAATATATTTTTTTATCCAAAAATAAATTTAATGGCTGTTTACATTCATCAAAACCGTGAAGTTGAAACTGTAGTTAAGTTTTCTGTAATTTTTATCTAAAGATAAATAGAATTGAATAAAGGTGTTTGTTTTTATTATTGTTTCCGCTTAGGACGTTCACTATAGTTAACACATTCTAGCTAGTTAATTTAAGTAAATTACATTAAATTAAAGTTTTTATTTTAATTGGAATTTAGAAACATTTTCGTAATTTCATTGTCCGTGTAGATCCGACTAGATACCAGGTGGATGGTGAAAGGCTCGTCTAGCACGTTGAATAATTTTGAAATCAATATTGCAACCACCTTTGAGTATCGCTTTATTTCGTAATCTTTGTTTACGAGCGTGCTTCGATTCGTTGTAGAAACAATTCAAAGGTCAAAATCACTTGACATACGGTTAATCGCCCTTCGCCTTATCTATAGAACAGCTAAAGTCTGTGGCGGTTATACATTAAGCTCATTTAAATACTCGATGTGATTGATGCGGCATTTACTTCGTAGTCGATTAATTCTATATTTTTACACTATGATAATGTAATATGTTTTTTTTTTTAACTAAGCCAGAATAGAGAGCCGTAGCCTTCTTTAACGTAACCGTCATGATGAAAAGGAGGCTGCTGAGTGGACATGAGCGTCGTGGATCACCTCGGTGTTCGCTACGGTCGTTGGTCCCCTTCTTTTATAAAAAAAAAGAAAGAACAGATCCCGCTTATAGCCTAACCCCAGCTATGCCTTATCACGGCGCACCGGGAAATGGTGCTGCCTATAGTATGAACAGGGCCGTTAGGATAGGCTTGTGGCAACCGGGTATTTACAACGGAACCTTGAGTAAGAGGATGATAAGCCAAAGTTATTTTGGGACAAGCTATGAACCTTAGAGGGGTCGTAACGGCGAATGGAACTTCCGGGACCACTTTAGTGGACGTTTTGTCGGTTTGACCCCTAGATAACTCAATGGAAGTGGAGACACTTCCATAAAATCGAATATACATACACATTTCTTGTCGTTAATAAGTATGCTGTAATAACCTCTGACTGTTTAATTAATTTTAATTATTATTTAAAATAGACGTATCAGCTTTGTAAAATATCACAAACATTTTATAAAATGAGAGCTGTATATAGTGACGTGGTTTATATTATTCTGGTTCGTTTCCATTTGGAGCGATGTAGAAGCAAACGGATCGCTGTATAAGGTTTGTAAAAACTGATTAGTATCTCTGTCTTTCAAGGTTAGTACCAAGAGCTCATATTTTTGTTTGTTAACTTTACACAATGTTTGTCTTCTCTTTTTGGCTCTCGGCTTAATATCTTGCTCTCAAATAATTTGTATGTAATATGGTTTTATACAAAAGTTATAATATTTTAATGCTAATATACTAAACTTAGCGGAGTTACTATTAAAACTGTTGTACTATTGCAAGAAGAAATAGGCAAAAAGTCGCTTATTGTTTATTTTTTGTTATACTTATGCTAATACCAGAATTGTTTTGCAATGAATTCTTATATTATATCATTACTTTTTCCCCTATCTTTATATACAGCTAATTGCAAATAAATAAAAATAATTTCATCCTATCTCTCTTAATTCAACTGAACCATCTGTCAATATTATTTGGTTTGTAATGAGTCAAAAGGCTTTCAAAGAGATCAAACACAACACACGTTGTAGTTTTACCTTGGATACAAGGACACAGTGATCCCGGAGATAAAGAATCCTCGAAAAATATGTGTTCACATAGAGATTTGCGCGTACGATTATATTCTGGTAGCCACAACTCACGATTTGTACATACACGTGTGTTTAAACTTGAAAAAATAACCTACAACATTCTTCATTACATTAATATGTTACGTCCTGTTTGCCACAGAACCAAATAAAGTTTTTCGTCTAGTGCAGACCATAGTTTGGACTACCTAATGACCGGATGGTAACTCACTGACGGCAGGGTTTACGTTAGGACATTCTAATTAGTGGCTATACATACCCCTTTTTTTAGATAGTCCTGACTGTGAAAAAGTGGCTACAGAGAATGGAATTTTTAGATAGGTTGGAGTCACATTCGGGAACCATTGTTCTAGTGTGTTGTTGTTGTGTAAGCATAAAAAAGGTTGTTTCTGTCATATTTAATGTATCATTTTCATTATTACCACGAATATCAGAGTTAGAATAGGAGTAATATTTCTAGAAAATTCTATTAGTCATGCATCGGTCGTTAGAATCCACCGAGTGTGTGGGCATGAGGCAAGCGGCGTCCGGTGCGGTGGAGCAACCGCCGCCTTTCTACTAAAACATGAATCGACCTAACGGAACGAGAGTAAGGCCGACTACAGCGGAACCGTCGTACGATGGTGAAGCTCTTGTTTCATACAAATAATATTTATTATTTACCGTGGATTTCCACTGGCGTTAAAACTTGTAGCGATAGTGAGTTCCTCTTTATCTTTCTCTCTGAAGCTGCCAACTGAAATGACAAAATGTTTTATGTGAATGTTTTCGGTAGTGGAAAGCCACGTTAACATAATACTATCACACCCTAAAGGCACTGTTTGTTGAGAACAGGAAGTCTCTGGATGCGGCGCGCGACTGAAACGAAAACTCAAAACAGGTGGAAAGGTTCAAGATTGACTGCATACATGTAAACCACTGCACGAAGTTGCATGTGCAAGTAAATAGTTAACTAGGATTTGTAAAATATTATAATTGTATTGTTACTAACATTAGTTAATAAGTATGTGTCTTACTAACAAAATATGAGACCTTGTAGTATTGAAATAAATGTTTTATTATTATTAACAACAAAATTCAAAATTGAATACAAGAAAAATAAATAATAGGAAGTTCGTCGAAACTGTTCAGAATTGAAATAAGCATGTTGCTCACGCGATGTATGCCGACTATAAGATTTTCTCCTACCAAATATTGTCATCAAAAATCAACGATCTTACAATATCTAGATGGTACATCATCGCGTGGACCTATTTTTAATTATTCGGTAGACGGGTTTTTTTTCTTTTAAATATTTTTTTAAAGCCTTTTGCAATTGTAATGTCTATAAAATCTGCTTTAATTATATGAAAATTACTAGGGAGTCGACTAGGCGCCTACAGGCCCACACGCAGCGCTAGACAGAATTTTCTTGGGAGCCACAGTATTATCATAGGAAGAATTCATCTTATGAGTAGTACATTTCCCGTTAGGTGAACGCCTAACTCGTCTAGGTGCTGCATTGGATTTGACTAAGTTTTTTACCTTTTGAAACGGTATCGCTCGCTTCAGGCCATATGCGATTATAACTTATAAGAAAATGTAACTCTTATCTCTTAATAAATACTACCTCTTATAAACCAATTCAGTGACGCATTTGAAACGTCCAATAACAAGTTTGGTACAAACACAAACTAACGTAAGTGACCAATAAAATACGAGTATACACCAACAAATTCTAACTGATTTGTATTGTGAAATGCAATGAATTTCATTAAACCGGTCGCCG
Source organism: Papilio glaucus (assembly GCA_000931545.1). NCBI lineage: Eukaryota > Metazoa > Arthropoda > Insecta > Lepidoptera > Papilionidae > Papilio > Papilio glaucus. The sequence continues at coordinate 123,185 of JWHW01011780.1, forward strand.
ACCAGAAAGGTGACACTCGCCTTATCACACCGCAGGTAGCTTGCTATGTTAAGACAAATTATTTACTATTGCTTTACTGAAATACTCACTGTACCAATCAGTACAACTAGTTCGCAAGAATGTTTTTAATTATTTTTAAAACTTATATACTTAAGTCCAATGTAAATACGAAATTACATAGTACGGAGTAAAGAAAGAGCACACGTCAGGAAGGTGATATGAATGGATTTAGGGGCACGCTTATGCCTGACCGTAAGGGACGAGCAATAGATGCGAGTGTCAGATGTAGAAGAAGCGAGAGAGTGTGCCAGGACTGTGCTAAATGGTGATACCGCTTTGAGTATAGTTGTTAGTGTTAATTTATTTTTCTTTTATCCACACTAAAAACATCAATGACGAAACCTCTTTGCCTTTTTTCCATTTTAATTGGGGTCGGCACAGTAGGACCGTGGCATAGGTTTTCGCTACTGATCTCACAGCCGGCCGCCTGCCTGACACCAACCCTACTCGGAAAATATATATATGAAAAATAATTTATTCCAGTTTTCCTAACTAAGCTTAATATTAGGACCTGTTATTATAGCCTGCTACATAGATATAATAGTTGTAATACTTTTATATTTATTATGCACGTTATTTGATCTTCCCTTGCGTAAAACATACACAATCAAAATAAATAAAATATAAACCAAGAAATAAATGAAGAAAAAACACGCACAGTGATTACTTATCTCTAAATAGTTATTATTCACTAAAAATGACTGCTATTTTTCGGTTCCTTTATAGAATATTAATAGGTTAAAGGCCAAAAGCCTTTTAGGGCTGCCACTTACAACATATTTTAAATTAAATTTCAATATTTCACATGAATTTGGTGGCGGTGACCTGACAGACTCGCCTCCCGGTCACCATTAGGTCAATGCCACAAGCACACGCACGCAAACACGCCTATACCGAGACGCTCAAGACGTTGCAACACTACTAGGGTTGCTATATTATGTTTACATTTATAATTTCTTGTTAACGATAATTTTATACATAGCCGAATACAAACAGACAATTGTACTATTATACGGTTGATTGGAGTTGATATTTTCACAACGAATCGACGTTTTTACGTAATTTTATTGTGTCGCTTGAAATGTGACAAGAAGGCTTCGTAAGCTGTTAGGGCGCTCTTACACCGTTAGTCTTAGGTTGGCTTACTAGTCGAGGAAAAATGTATTTATACATTGTAGAATATTTGCTTGCAGTTACATGAATAACGACTGCTATTTCTGCTATGCCAGTTAAAAATTGAAGCGCATTAGACTAATGGGTTAACTTTGCGGACTGTGAACTATAAGGTCTTAAGTTCGAATCCTTTCACCTACTATTGTCAATAGCTTAGTTGGATTTGGTTAAATATTTATAAAATGTTAAAAAATGAGGTTATTTTATTCAGGACAAACATGGAAACAGATATCGATAAATAACTTAAGTGATATAAAATTTTATTCATTAAATTAAAACTTCGATTGATTATCATTTGTAATACTGCTGCATTGTAATGATAAGTGGGAGTTAGAACATTTGTCATTTGAAGTGGCCAAAAAATTTAACGGGATTACCATTAAGTTTTCTGTAGACAAAAACCAAACTGTCATTTCTACTGTCACTTATTTACCAGCAAGCGTGAATGTTGATATTTTTACAAAGTAATCAAAGTGATTCGCAACACAAGATTTAAGTTACAACACGTTACTTACGTCTTAACATTTCGGATGTTTCGGTCAAGGCCTCGCGAGCGAATTCTGTTCATGAAACGAGCTGCGAGCTCTTCTTCTCAATAAAAAGAAACTTGTTTTATAAGACGACCCGGTCAGCTCTGAACATTATTAACTACTAGCTGTGCCCCGCGGTTTCACCCGCCCCGCATATGATATTACCGTAACCCATCATCATCTCACTGACCTTCTCCCGCGTATGTGGGGTCGACACAGTATGGCTGGAGCACAGTTAAATTGATATAACTTTTTTATTTAATAACCGATTGAGATAAAACAAACACTAAATGTTAAGTGAAGCTTATCACAATACATTAGTGAAAACCAAACCCAAATCGGTTAAGCCATTTTTAAGATTAGCGGTAACAAACGCACAGACAAACAGACATACAGACAAAAATAATAATATTTTTTTTTGGGTTCTATTGTGTTTGTGAAGGCCCCTATAATAGTTTTTCTCAAATATCAATTCAATGTACAGACAGCGATCAGTTACATTTTTATTATACGTATAGATAATTGTTGTTTCAACAACCATATATAATTAACTAGATGACCCAGCCGGCGTTCAGCTTTAGAATTACTTTATGATTTATTTGATTTACCTCTGGCCCAAATATTAATTTGAAAATTACGAAATTATCAAGAAAACGAGTTTTATTATAAATATTTCGTATACAACGTCTCTGATGAAATGATAAAAACTACATAAAGTATAAATGGCTTATACAATAAAACCAAAACTATCGTACCCAATGAAGAGAATGTACCCGAGCGAGACCCGTCCAGCAATTAATACAGGTAATAAGATAATTCCAAGGAGGAACGAAGTTAGCCGGGTCATCTAGTTAAGATGCGTAATTTAAGTTCTGATACCAATAACTTTTAAATACCAATACAGCCTAAGATATAAAAAATAATTGTATTTTACAACACGCTTTTATTAACTTCGCGCACTTAAATAATTTTGTTTATATGATAAGCGAAACCCCACTTTGTAAAAAACAAGTTACGTGACGAGACTTTACAATAGACGAAATAAATAACAAAGAAGTTAGAAAATACTACAATGATCATGTCTGTTAACATTTTACCCACAACGATAGCTGCTAAATCCAGCAACTAGGCCCCTAAATTACAGTAAGAAGAAATGAAAGAATTAAATTTTTTTATTTTTAGCTCAAAATCACTCGGATCGCGAGCCCTGTATCAGCTGAAGCTGTAAGAACCGTCAATAGGGTTACCAGCAACGACATCTCCGAAAATTAGTAGTAACATTTTGTTTCACAAATAAAAAAACCTGACCCTTTCAATATTCATTTACTCTACAAAGAGTAGAACATTGCGACAGGACGTTGTCCGGTCTCAGCAATATAATATTTTGCGATTTAAACTTTTAAGTTATCGAAATAAAAGTATTAACTTAACAGTGGTAGAGCCCGCAACAACAACATTTGGTGCACGAATGGGCCGGCTCGACCGGTGAAATACCACGACCTCACAGAAAACAGGCGTGAAGTAGAAGTATTCTGCGTTTCGTCTGACGAGTGAGGTGCCGGAGGCCTAATTTCAGTCCTCTTCCCCTTCCCACCCTTTCCCCGTAAGGATAGGATGGGAACGGGAAGAGGATTGGACGGGGAGGGGGTTAACGGGGAAAAGGAAACATCCTTGTTCCTGTCTATGCCATTGTCCTCTGTCCATTGAAGGTAGGTAACGCATCTGCAACACATTTGCTTGTTGCGGATGTCCATGGGTAGCGTTCACTAAACATCTGGTGATCCGCTTGCCGTTTGCTACCTGCTACCATAAAAAAAAAAACTTTTTAAGTTTAAGTTTATTGCAGATTTTTAATCTACAATTAACTACCCATTCGTGTCACTCGACGTCCGGGAGAATTTTAAAACTGCACGATAATAATAAATTCAACCTACGTTACTTCAGAGCAATGCAGCTTTGTAATGCAGAATTACTGAAATCGGTATCTACAGTAGTTTCATAGTTATCTTAGCTACCCATCATAACAAAGAAACCAGTTCTCTTTATATTCCTGTTCTCGATATAGAATACGGCGACAATGCACCAGCGATTTTGTCCGTATTCGACAAAGTAAGGTGTGAAGCCATGAAAGTATTTTGTTGGTCACTTACGTTAGTTTGTGTTTGTACCAAACTTGTTATTGGACGTTTCAAATGCGTCATTTAATTGGTTTATAAGAGGTAGTATTTATTAAGAGATAAGAGTTACATTTTCTTATAAGTTATTAAAAAGGTAAAAAACATAGTCAAATCCAATGCAGCACCTAGACGAGTTAGGCGTTCACCTAACGGGAAATGTACTACTCATAAGATGAATTCTTCCTATGATAATACAGTGGCTCCCAAGAAAATTCTGTCTAGCGCTGTGTGTGGGCCTGTAAGCGCCTAGTCGACTCCCTAGTAATTTTCATATTATTAAAGCAGATTTTATAGACATTACAATTGCAAAAGGCTTTAAAAAAATATTTAAAAGAAAAAATTACCCCGTCTACCGAATCATTAAAAATAGGTCCACGCGATAATGTACTATCTAGCTATTGTAAGATCGTTGATTTTTGATGTAAAAACTTCTTTAGCCGCGTTAGACAATATTTGGTAGGAGAAAATCATATAGGCGGCATATATCGGGTGAGGAACATGCTTATTTGAATTTTCAACAGTTTCGACGAACTTCCTACTATTTATTTTTCTTGTATTCAATTTTGAATTTTGTTGTTTATAATAATAAAACATTTATTGCAATACTACAAGGTCTCATATTTTGTTAGTAAGACACTTACTTATTATCTAATGTTAGTAACAATACAATTATAATATTTTACAAATCCTAGTTAACTATTTACTTTCACATGTAACTTCATGCAGTGGTTTACATATGTGTAGTTAATCTTGCCGGCTATCATGACCAGAATGGAGTTGGAGCTAGGCCTCACCCTACGCACCAGCACACCAGCGATACGCATTTCTTACACATTACCGTATATAATCGACGCATGCTTCAACGAACATCGCTCGTGCGCTACGGAAGCGAGGCAGACACAACAGCACTCTGAACACTTTGTTATACTGACCGTTGTAGGACCTTTGTTTATAGTTTGTTAAGGTACAAGGGTTTATTTTTGTTGATTATTTATGTATTTTCGCACCTTTCCACCTGTTTTGAGTTTTCGTTTGTGTCGCGCACCGCATCCAGAGATTTCCTGTTCTCAACAAACAGTGCCTTTAGGGTGTGATAGTATTATGTTAACATGGGTTTCCACTACCGAAAACATTCACATAAAACATTTTGTCATTTCAGTTGACAGCTTCAGAGAGAAAGATAAAGAGGAACTCACTATCGCTACAGGTTTTAACGCCAGTAGAAATCCACGGTAAATAATAATTATTATTTGTATGAAACAAGAGCTTCACCATCGTGCGACGGTTCCGCTGTAGTCGGCCTTACTCTCGTTCCGTTAGGTCGATTCATGTTTTAGTAGAAAGGCGGCGGTTGCTCCACCGCACCGGACGCCGCTTGCCTCATGCCCACACACTCGGTGGATTCTAACGACCGATGCATGACTAATAGAATTTTCTAGAAATATTACTCCTATTCTAACTCTGATATT
>JWHW01011813.1:11246-40739 GCA_000931545.1 Papilio glaucus
AAACTTATAACAAGAATGGTGATTTTCCTTAAGGAGCTTAAGGAATCTAATTTAAACGAACTTAAGAGGATCTTTTCTTCTGTTATAAAGGCACGTATCGGAACTTGGTTCAGTTTACAAAGGGCTCTTTGAGTAAATATATAAGTGTGCCTTGTACCTCTTGTAGGGATGTCGAGTACCAGCCATCAACAAAAACAAAATTTTGTCTGGAAACAAAAGGAACATTAATTAATTGGAAGACTAGTTGTTGTTTTTAACTTTATCGGTTTTTCGATTTTCTATATATCATTCTTTTCACCTACTAGTTGAGTTGAATTTCCAAAAAAAAAATTAGTTCTTTCCCCCTTGGTGCCCCACATCGTAAAGGAAGCTTTGTAAAATACCCCATTCCTAAGTATTTCTGCATTCAATGTTTATTTTATACTGATTTTGAATGAATTTTTTGGATAGAGTCGTGTTCGATAACTATAAATTTCACGTTAAATGTAAACAAAGTAATGATTTGCTATTACTATTTGGAAGAGACATTTACAAATTTCCATATAAAACTCTTTTCCTATTAACTTAGAGCTTATAGTTAATTTAGTACGATAATATTTCTCTCTTGGTAATGTGTGTCATCGCATATCGTACGTACCTATTGCTTATGACATAGTTTAATTCTATACATATGTATATGTAAAATATTATAGATCTATTTCTACTTTGATTGAGTTACTGAAAGCTATATAAAATATAAAACATTACCTCTACTGTTAGTTTCTCATTTCATTTTTCCATTCCTTTCTTACTTTTCAAATGACTTCATTTATCTATACTATTTAATATTATAAAGAGGAAAGATTTGATTGTGTGTTTGTTTGCATTAAATGAAACTACAAAACCGATTTGAAAAATTCTTTCACTGTTGGGAAATTACACTATCATGACATAGGCTATATTATATTTAAAAAAATTAGGGAGCCTTACTAAAACTCCAATAATGCAACCGAAAAACTATTGACGATAGAATAAAATAATGTACTACGACTTTGCAGAACACCTCATTGTTTAGAAAAAGTATAAGTCTAACAATGCCGCCTCTAGAAACGGCTCTTCATTTGTATCTTCGTATTAATCCTTATCAAAATAAATTTCATATTGAAGACTGCTTCTATACCTTTATATAACTTTTTGAATTATTGAAATCGGACATTCCATTCGATAGATATCACGAGTTTAAAAATGTAACTGTTAGAAAAGAGTTACGTGGTAGCCGCTCACCCTGCTCGGCTAGGTCTTACTGGGGTTCTGGGCGTATGGGAGGGGAGTCAATGTCAAGAAATGAAGTGACCTACAACTAATATTATAAAGATTTGATTGTTTGTTTGCATTGAATAGGCTCTACTAACTACTGGACCGATTTGAAAAATTATTTCACTATTATAATCTTACATTATCCCTGATAAACATAGGCGATTGAATTTTTTATTTATAATTTTTTGTTAAAAACCCGTGCGAAGGGCTGCTAGTAATTTAAGCTAAAAACGCAAAATATGTTAACTAAAGTTATCAAGATAATTAAAGTTGTCTATGGTCACCCTTTTAATATAATACGTTGGTTTGATCTTAAATGTGTTTCATTACAATTTCAATGTACAGAATACCGTTAATGAATACCGAGATCACATAAATTCCGATGCGTAGCCGCTAAACCGCAATTGAATGGGAATAACTGTACCGAGAACAGGTTACAACTATTCATTGGACAGAATTTAGGATAATTGCGTCTGCGAAATTACAAAAAAAAAGTTATTAACGATGCAATAATTGAACGTGTACGACGTGTTTTGCTCCTTCAGGAATTTATTTTGCCACTCAACGTTCCAGAATACATCATACAGGAGTGCATTTTTAAGTAACCCTTTGTTGTGTAATTACTAAGCGTGTACATTAACTTGAGAGTAACGTGGAATGTGCCCTTAGGTTGGTGAATATTTCAACAGCGTACGGCTACGTATCTAAACAGTTAATATCGAAATGTATGGTAGATAACTCAATTTCTCACGGTGTGGCAACGTCACCAATTTAGAACCTTGGCCACGAGCTACGGCACCTTATTACATCTTATTATATTCTCTTCTTATTCTCTTACATATTATAAATATCTTATTTCAGCATTGTTTTAAGTAAAAGTTAAACAACTTTGTATATCTTATATCAAAGTATACCATGTAAGCTATGGTGCGAAATAATTAATTCCTGGTAGTGCTAGAGGCACTGATATTTGCATGTAGATTAATAGATGTAGAAGAAAGCCATTTTTTTGCCAAATAAAACCAAATTACTATTTTGTTCAAGTCTTATTTCGCGATAAACTTTTCAATTCACCTTAGCATCTTGTTTTCTCAAATGTCTCTCTTGCGTATTTGCGACGTCTTTTCAATGCTATTGAATACAAAAGCAAATCGCTACTGTAGGTTCAAGATGTATGAAAACCCGTTAATTTGGATGAGGCACTTTACAAACACAAATATTATTAAAATTATAAAAAAATAAAGATATGCGTCACGCCCGTAACCTGTTCTAAGAGGGGTAGGCAGAGATCACGAATTTCCATTTGGCACGATCCTGGCACATCTTTCTTGCTCGTACATCTACGCATACATACTCGTTGGTGGTCCTTATATCGCATTATTTTTGTTACCACTAATCTGATCGATATAAGTTCTCCTAGGTCGTTCCTTACCAACTCTGCCACTCATTATTGCAACATGACTTTGTTTCGTTATTATCTCTTTATTCATCCTTTCAACATTTTCATTTTATTACATAAATTATATTTATGTACCTTTAGGTAAAGGCTTGGAACAAATTGCCACAGTACTGTGTCTTCAGTCACATCGCCACTTAACATGAGACGGACATTACGAAAACTTGATGAGGCATTATTTATTTGGTAAATGTGAAAGTACGCTTACCACATCTAATATTTTTTTCGTTCATCGGTGTTCGGGTTTAATGTAACGTGAAATTCAGTACTGAATCTTCTGTTTAGACAACTTTACAGAGATGTGCAGGTGCCTGTGTACTACTTTATTTTTATTCCTCAGTTAGGGAATAGGAAATGGATCAGTATATCTAAATTATAATTTCAATAGTAAAATCAATACTCTAGCTAGACCATAATGGATGACTTTCATCCTGAATCCTCTCATCTGGTCAGTGCGTCAGGCCTTAATCAAGACTCATTTTCTGTATTTGTAAAAGAATAGACAAAAACTTTCAAGTCAAAATAAGTAATGTTGCTAATAAGCCCACTACTGGCGTATACGTGAATATAGTTAACACATCTTTGTTTATAAGCAACGTCGTTGTCCGGACATAAAATATTGGGTGAATGCGATGTTAAAACGCTGTGTGTAATTTCCTGCGTCCTCTGTTATCGTGCTCGCTGGCCCATAATAAAGCTACATAATGGGTTTGTTAAATTTTATGTTTCAAAATTTTATATAAGGTAAAATGTTTAGATTAAACCTACCAGGAAATACTGATGTTTGTATAATTCATTTATTTTATTTTCATTGTTGATTATAGAAATCAGCACAAAAGGAATGCCTTTTATCTTACGTAGAAAGTTTTTTTTTTATAGAAGAGGGCAAAGTCAAAGGCAAAAAGTTCATATTTTTATTTATGTAGTTATAAAAAGTATACCCAACAACTGGTTCACTAAATAAACACATCACCAACTGATTGTGGACTTCGGCAGTTTATAATCAAACTACGCTTATTATAGACTGTCGGCAAATTGTGATATGAACGAATAATTGACAATTTTACGTGTCTTCTAGAATGTTTACAAGCTGTTGAAGTCAAATCGATCAAAATCGATAAGTATACCTTGTTCACAGCAAGATGTGATTTTTGTAAACAAAGATTTTAAACGATATAATTCGTTAATTGAAAAATATTTTCGAAAAACTATTACATACATAAGAAAAATATTACATAATTTCACTAAACTTTATCTCACGATTTTCATAAAATTGCAAATTTTCCGATGAAAGTAATGGTAAATGACGTTTGTTTACAACAATCATACCTTGCTCTGAAACAAGGTATAGATCCTTTAAGTTATTATTTCCGATTGAATATTAATTCACCTTCAATTAAGTAACTATATCCGTCGCATGTTCTTCGCATTAGCAAATTGCATGAAATTGTGAGACCGCTTCACGGCACGTTTCAGCATAAAACTTTATCTTCCTACATGTGCTAATGAATACCTAAAGCTTACCGTCAATCAAACTTTTCCAATTTACCATGATGAAATATGTCATGGGAATTTACATTTTGATTACTTACACCTTCGTCCGTGAAGCGAAAAGGTTTTGATGTGCACTAACAGATGTTTGCTAAATTGTCTTTTTGTAATTAAATTATTGTCTCTGTAAAATTTAATGCCAAGCAAATAGCATACAACTATATATAATTGTATAAAGATATAAGAAATGTAAGTACTTTATTCTTGCCACTAAACTTAACTACATTATACTATAATACATATATATGCTCTGAGCTGCATAAGTAAATAAAATAAAACATTTATGAGCACATAGTGGCGAGGAATAGGTCCCTAAATCAGCTAACATAGTTTTACAAGAAACGCTGTTTTTCTGTTGTTATATATAAAGGGATATGTACAAATGTCAAAAGAAAATATATATTATACATATATATCTCATATTTACATATATACATACATATAGAAAAACGCCTAAATACATACACAATAAATTCTGGTAATATTGGATGTACCAAGAGTCTATCTAGTCATCTTTTTATACACACAGCTTCCAGTACGGTCCTATGCTTTCCAAGAATATAGACTTAAAGATCTTAGAAATTCAAGTCACCACAATGACGAAATAATTATTTTCATAAGTGGGTAAATTATGTTTTTTGTTGAATGGAGAGTATTTTTTCTATCATTGTAAATCGTATGTATACTGAAGTATAAACAATTTAAAAATGTAGATTTATTATTTTCAGAAAATAATAAGAATCTTATAAATATCTATTTTCAATCTATAACAGTGGTAGAGCCTGCAGATACAACATCTGTTGCACTAATGGGCCGATTCTACTGTAAAATATCACGATCTCACAGAAGACAGGCGCGTAGTAGAAGTATTCTGCGTTTCGTCTGAAAAGAAATGTACCGTAGGCCTAATTTTAGTCCTCTCACCCTTCTATCCTTTTTAATATGGAAGGAATAGGTGGGGGGAGAGGATTTAACGGGAGAGCGGATGGATAGGAAAAGATAATATCTTTTTTCCTCTGTAAAGGAAAAGTAGGCAAAGCATCTACTCATTAGGTTTTTGCAGGTGCCTATGGGCATCGGTCACCTAAAATTGGTGAACTGCTTGCTCGTTTTCCAGCTGAATGTGGCGATATAAAAAAGAAGTAAGAAGAAAGGGCCTGACAACCAGCAAATATAAACAACGTCATTTCCCATTCAAAGGAAATAGAATATAAAAAACCCCTCTACATTTTTTGTCGACGGCGCTGACAAAAAATTGTTATCGGATAAATGTGAACACTTCATAATATAACATTTTCGGCTAATATATAGGGGGGCGATACCTGACAATTAGAAACCAGCGCTTATGTGTAAATTATGAAAGTGTCTCAAGCCAGCTTCACATCTGAACAGACCGCAATACACGGGTAGCTTTGACGGGGGACATCTTCAACATTTGCATTTCTATTTAGATGCAAATCGCATCCTCATACTGCACGACAACACAAAGTCTACAACCTCAACCTGTTCAAGTGAATGAAATTGTCGTCGGTGTTAGTACCAATCAAGGAAGAAAGGGCTGCCTCGAAACACAGCAATCAAACACAATGAGGAATAAAATACCTGTAACCGCCGATATTTTCAGTAGTCACGGTAATTCCGAGCTCGAGGTCTCATGCAACATTAAATGCTACGCAATGTACCACCACGGTCACGGTTAAAAATAAAGCTTGTGCTGGAAATATCAGTCATGACTATAAAAACAATTAACAACAAAAAGATAAATGCCGAAATCACATTTTGGATTCCAATGACTCACGTCGTTATTTCTTGAAATATTGTGGTGATGAGAAATTGTATTGTCTTTTTCATTTGACAATAACAAAACATGTTTTGAGGGGCCGGATTAAATTTGGTCATCAATTCGTCACCACAGGGATAGTAAAAACATCATTGACGTTAGATCAGACATCCTTTATCTTCGTGGAACAAAGGCACGGTAGACGAAAAGAATAACAAAAAATATTACATAAGACTTCATGTAACGTTACGACTGATAAAAATCACAAACAATTTTTGTTAGAGGTCTTTCTTTTTCTTTTGAGAGAGGTATTTGTTTTCTGGTAAATCGGTCATCGACTCTAAGCCAAGGTCCTTTCCCTCCCCCTCCAACCATCTTTCTATCCCATCCTTATTAAGAAAGGGTGGGAAAGGGAGTAGGACTGAAATTGAGTTTCCGGCGCCTCATTAATCCCACGAAACGCAGATTACTTCTACTTCACGCCTTCTGTGAGGTCGTGGTATTTCACCCATCGAGCCGGCCCATTCGTGCAACAGATGCTGTTGTGCGTGTTCTATCACTGTTTTCTACTTTTACTTTTTGTGTTTTACCTGATCGGTATTGCGCCATTTCTTGTTCTTGTTCTTCTTCTCTTCTAAATTTAATTATCTAGTTCTCTCTTCAAGTGTAAAAGTGTTTTCAGTGTAAATGACAATGGAAGAGACATATTCGTAACTTTCTGATGATTTTGAATATTAGCCCATTAATATATTGTCTAGCAGCTAGACACTATATTAATGGGCTAACATCAGTCAAACGAGCTAGACTCTAGCTCGATTGACGTCTTTAACCATAAACACTTTTATGATTCTGGTGTTTGTGTTCGGTTAAGTTAGATTATCTATGATCTTATTGTTTATATATTTTTCCACGTTACATTACTTACCTTAAACTTTCTGTGAAAAGCGTATACATACATGTTATATAATAATGTCTGAATAAAGACACACTAGAGTTGAATTATTTTTATACAAATACTTCTACTACTTTGCTTCAGCTATTGACTATTAGCTATTTAATCCAAAAGGATCAAAGTAATTATTTGATACGTACGACATCGCCAACAACAAATTAGATAACTATAATTGCATAAATTCCTTCTTAACATTGTCTTGTATCACAATAATTATATTAGATGGCGTTTCTGTGAGAGGCAATTTTTCTGTGCAATGTAACTTGCTGCCTAATTGTTAGTGATAAGGTTCATTCTTCTAATAGTTTTTCTCGAAGATGTCTCGCGCTTCCGACAGATATTTATTATGCTCTTATTGCAATTTATTACCTAAAATTCATTTTCCTCGTAGTAATAAGTTATACGTCAAATTTTCTTTATGAAAACAATCATGTCATTCTAATGGCGTGATGAAATTAATTATAAGCCAACGTCTTTTAACTTCATTATCGAACAAAATAAACAGTGTTGGACACAGGCCTTGAACTAGGATAGACAGTAAGTCTAATCTTTATCCGCACGTCCTGTCAATTGATGTAATCTTGACCAGATGATCTTCATCTTTATCTTGTGGGTTGCTTACGCTACGTCTACAACAATTCTGGAATCTTTTGAACCCATCACCCTAGTTCTATTATCACTTAAGTTTCACAATGTCATGAACGAATGCCACTTTCATCCAGTGGACTCCACCAATCATTATTTTATTTTAAGAAAATATAAATCTCAATAGATTTTTAAAACTAACTACTATGTAATCGGTACCCCAATGAAATTAAAATGTATGACGACAACTAATTTTCTTTCAACAATAGATTATTTGTGAGCTCGACAATAGTAGCTATTGTTAAATTATAAATCATAATTAGGTCGGAACAGTCTGAAACTTCTTAAGAAAAACGGCTCAAATAATTTGAACAAAGTTCTGTTTTCAACGAAATCGCTCCTTAGCCGCCGGCGTACAGTTCCAGTCACGTAATATGAGAGTTCAGAATTGGGTCACGAGTTTGCCAGTTTAAAACTGTAGCCGTAAAGTTAGTGCGGCAGGTTTTTGCTTGCCGTGTGGAAAATTTGCTTCCTAATAAGTGGTGTAGTGATTTATGTAGAACGCCTGTACGGGAAACGTTTAGGAAATATTACCCCTCAACAATATTTATTTCGGAAAACAATATAAGAGTTACAAAACTCTTGGCGCTGGGCATCTTAAAGTCAATTAAGACGACCTTCTCTTATCAATTATTTTCCAATACTGAAGTTATGGTAACAGTAGTGTATTCTAGCATTTTTTGGCAAAGAAAGAAGAATTATAACAAGTTTTTTCCTCATGTGTTGACTTACCGCGAGGGTGTGTAACTGATAAATTATACATATGGCAGTCATCGCTACGTAATTTGATACCTCATCTTGCGGTATAGAGACTTGAAAGTATGAACGATAATTTATATCAGCAAGTCAATTTTAGAAAATAAAAACAAGTGTCCTATGTTGTGCCTTCTCCTGCAATTCATTAACAGATACTATTTTTAAATATACACAGAAGTTTATGTACCTTAAAATAACCTAAAAATATGAAAGCGCACCATTAACCTAGAGGTGTAGACAAAGATCACGGATTTCGATTTGGCACTGTCCTGGCACATCTCTGTGACTTTTTCAATATCAACGCATACATAGTCGGTTATGGGTATTTTAACTTAACGTTAACGTCTTAACTTAACGCCTTCCTTTAGTGTGTCACCAATCTGGTTGGTTTAAGTTCGCCCAGAAACCCCTAAGATCACTGCCTCTCAGTGCGAATCTGTTACATAAGTTTCTCTCGTCAATATTATTTATTCACACATTTACTACACATAAATTACTTTTTCCGTTGTATATAACGGTTAGACAAACACAATAGAGAATCAAACATCAAACTTTAAAAATGTATTTAGTGATATATGGCATGTTTTACTCCTTGGTATTTTGTATATAGGTCTTTTGAATTTATATTGGATTAAAGTGAACATAAAATAATACTTATTTAGTTTGTTCATAAATGTTAGGCTGTAAATGTCATGATATTTTGAAACGTTCATTTTTACTAGTACTGGAGAAAAGGCTTTCCCGACCGCGAGTATCATAACTCTATTAACAATTCAAATTTTCATTTCAACAAACAAAGATAGTTTTGTATGAATAATTCATTACCAACTCAATTTAAATATCACTTATTTCGATATTAATAATTCTTTATAATTAACTATTAGATCTGACAACCGTGTAAAGTATAATGAGGTGGTCAAAACCCAAGATAATCTCGGTCTATCTTTGTTTGATTAAAAGTTATGAGAGTAAAACAATAATATAAAAAATTACGAGTGAGTCGTAATTTTTAATCCATGTTAAGTTTAAAATGAGACCGCGTGATTGGGACTGATGTTGCAACTAGTCGAACTCACCGCTCCTTGGTTAGACCGTAGCTGTGGGCGCAGCTACGATCTTCGCCGTTGTCTTGGCCGAAATGAGCAGAAGAAAAAAAGGGCGATCCGCCACATGGTTAACCCTTATACAAGGTGTCTCAAAAGAGAGCTTATATTTAGTGGATCGATTAAAAAAAATGTAAGCCGTGTATCGAAAAAAATGTTTGTTTGTTTATATTAGAAATAATATCGTCCAAATGTAGACCCTCGCGTTCGCGGCACTCATTTCATCGAACAGTAAAATTACTAATGATGGTTCGGCAGGTGAACTCAGTGAAGGCTGCCATTTCGTGACGAATATGTTCTTTCAAATGCGCTAGGCAAGTCGGCTTTCTGGCATCAGAAACCCCGCCGACCGTATAAGATGTCCGCGCGAGGAATTATCGGCACTTACTCTTTTGAAGACGAAAGAGGGCGTGCAGTTACAGTGAATTCAGAGCGTTATGTGGAAATGTTAGACGACTTCTTGGTTCCTGAACTACAAAACTTTCCTGGCTACAGCCAAAGAACATGGTTCCAGTAGGACGGACCAACGTCAAACACGTCCAATACATCTCTGCAGAGTTCGTGAAATTTTCTCAGGCAAATTGATCTCCAGGAGAGGTGACATAAATTGTCCTCCACGCAGACTATTTTCTATGAGGGTATCTTAAATCTAAAGTTTACGCCAGTAAGACGATTTGCCTAGGGCATCTGAAAGAAAATATTCGTCACGAATTGGCAGCCATCACTGAGTCCACCTGGCCCACCCCCGCCATAAGTAATTTTACTGTTCGATTAAATGAGTGCCGCGAACGTGAGGGTCTACATTGGATACATTTTTTTTTCGATCCACTAAATATAAACTTTATTTAGATACCTTGTATAACCCCATAATATAGAAGTAGTGGGAGAGGATTAATACCAAATAATAAAAAATAGACGGTAAACCTATTAAAACTCTATCCATTGTTGTGCGTGTTCTGACATTTTGACGTGGGCAGTATGGTCAATACTAAATATCAAGTAAATACTATAAAATTAGTATAAAAACTAACCAATCCATATTAATAATTTCTTGGTAACAACGAGCAAACGGTCCACCTAATATTTAGTGAACGCTACCCATAGGCTACAACAAGCTGATGAGTTGAAAATGCGTTGGTTACTTTTAATGGAGGGGATAGCCAGAAAAAATGATATTTCCTTTTCCTATACATCCCCTCCCCCGTCAATTCCTTTTTTTCCTTCTGTTAACGATTACTGTAGTATCCTCTTTAGAGTGATGTAGTGATATAAAACCTCTGTACTGCTGCTGTGCTCATGGTTTAGTAATTATTTTTTTTAATACCGTAATGACAATCAGCCATTCGCTTCAGCCGCCGACTCTGATAGAAACGGTCGCGAGCAATATCAACTGTGTGTTCTCTGTGATTGGTTCCTGAAAGTGTGAAGTGTACCAAAGTCAATCAAGACTCTTATTTCAAGAGCGACTACACATAAAAACCGCATCAAATACACATCTAAGGTTTGTAACACTTTCTTTACGTTTGTAATCCTTTCTTATTCGAAAAGGGAGAGAAAGGGGAGAGGAGTAGAATAAGGCCCCCGGCACCTCAGTCATCAGACGAAACGAAGAATACTTCTACTTCACTCCTGTATTTTGCAGGCGTGAAGTAACGTCTGTCTTCTGTGAGGTCGTGGTATTTCACCAGTCGAGCCGGCAACAGAGGTCGCTGTTTTCGGCTCTACCAAAGTTGAGTACTAATAGGAATAGGGTACATTACCACCACGGATGAATAATACTAAAACTTTACCTGTAGAAAAGAGATACATAAGGATAAATAAAAGGAAAAGTACTACACTTCTACGTCGGTCATACTTTCCTGGTGGAGCAAATCGTGTTCCAATGTACCAAAGATTAAAATATACAAACATGTCACAAGGTATGACGGTATCAGTATTGCGTTTTACCTTAAAATAATAGGCGATTAAGGTCATAAGATCAAATGGACTTGACTCTTATCTTAAAACGGCTATTCAATAGGAAGCGAGTGCCTTTTTGAGAACCCGCAGGAACGATAATGTCTACGACAGTCTATCGTCGCATAAAAGCAAGCTGCGTAACTGATAAGCAGTTAATAGAAATATCCGTAACCAACTATTATATACAAAATATAAATTGATGTTTATAATCATAATTTTCTAAATGAAAAATAATTATTTTAATTAAACTAGTAGTTCTATAGCTTATGTAAAACGTAACAGGTCTTTCCCCGCTTCTTGAAAAATACACATCCCTAGCTATCCTGGCAGTAAATTTTTCTTTTGTGCTACAATAATAAATCCGTTAGACACTCTCAATATAATATTCTATCTATTCAATTCTGAGTAATCCCCGTAAAAGGTTATTTTATTAATAATCTTTTACAATAAATGTTCGTTGAAAAATTTTTTTTTCGTGTATTCTACCTAACTTGTTTTTCTTTTTACACGTTGGCAAACGAGCGTGCGGTGCAACCAATAACAGGTGGTCGCTACCCATAGGCATCTGCAATAAGCTTATGAGTTGCAGATGGAATGCCTACCTTTAATTAATGGACAGGAGAGGGAAATAAACGGAAAATAGTTATTACCCTTTCCTATTTATCCCCTCCACCGTCAAGTTCCGTTCCCATTCCCATCCTTTCCTTCTTAGCAAAGAATAGGAAGGGGATGGGAGGACTAGATATAGGACTCCGGCGCCTCACACATCAGAAGAAACGCAGAATTCTCTACTTCGCGCTTGTCTTCTGTGAGGTCGTGGTATTTCACCGGCCGGGCCGACCATTTCGTGCAACAGATGTTGTTGTTGCGGGCTTTACCACTGTTAAAATGTTGTTAAATATTTATCTATTTACCATTTCATTGCACAAATTTTAATTTGATTCAGTATAAGCAGTTTTGTTTTTACGGTAGATAGCGGCAAACGAGCAAGGTGATTCGATCATGAGATGTGATGTAATCTAATCATAGGAACCTGTCATGATCAAAAATGTAAGTATCTGTGTAGGAGAAGATATATGGAAAAGGAGGAGGGGGATGGGACTATTTATACCTCTCTCAATTACATAATGAGCCTACCATCATTAATTTCATAAAAATTGGACGGCACAACATGTCGTGAAAATAGGTCAATGTAAATTTCTTAACGGTTGTAAGAGAGTCAGCCGGATGGTCGTCGAACCCGGGGTAGGCCGAAGTTAGGGTGGCTGCATGTCATCAAACGAGGCCTTAAAATATCTGCGTCAAGCTGCAAACAAAAAGTCCAAAGTATAGACCGACATTTAAAAATTAACTGGACCAGGCAAAACGTCTTCGAGACAAAATGAGTTTAAACGACAAAAATGTACATACACACATCTTGGGAAATTGATACATTGACAGGCTCTTTGTATTAATTTAATTTAAATTACCGAAGAGAAAGTTACTCTTTCATCTGTATTATCGTATTTTTGAAATTGCTTTTTTTTCTGAGAACTTTATTGCCACAGAACCAAGTTTCAATATTTGTCGTTTCAGTTTTACGCAATATTGGAAAACGAAGTTTCAATTTTTTTGTTATAAAATATTGAGCAAATTAGCATGAAAGTAGTGAAAAAATACAATGGCGGTATAACATAGATAATCAATCTAAAAGAGCGATGAATATGTTAGCTCTTTAACGGGCTATAACTCGTAATTATGGGAATATAAAGTTAAAGATTATATAAAAATGGTAATTGGTAATGTACTTCTTCCTTCTTCAAATCAACGAATAATTTCCTTTTCTAACCGACATCAAAAAGGAGGAGGTTATCAATTCGTGCGTATGCTTTTTTATGTTTGTTACCTCAGAACTCCGCTCCTGGTAAACCGATTCCGATGATTCTTTTTTTTGTTTGAGAGCTAATGCTTGTCGATTGGTCCCATTTTTTTTAAATCAAGATCTGACGGGTAGTTTCTGAGTTATTCTTAATAATGCATATTATGACAACGTTCAATTTTACTTTCTTGGCTTACGTAGGCTAAACTATAGGAATCACATTAAAATTATGTATGAAATAATTGTAGCTCTTTATATGAGCTAAATAAAAGTCTGCGATGACATATATCTATCTTCTATAGTTGTCTCACAATAACCTTTTTTTATCTTAGGAAACATTAATTAAAACGCACTCGATACTTACTACGCGATTATTCGTGTTCGGTATGAATCCTTATCCATTTTAATGTCTAAATCAAGAGAATTTAATGTAGATTATAATTGTTCCTTGAACTATATCAATCTGACCAATAGTTTAGAAGATATCAAAAGTTTAAACTACAAAGTAAGTAAAAACTTCGCGCAGATGATTTCAAAAGCCCCATATAAATTAGTCATATTTCATAATCAATTCTTAATCATATTTAGTTTTGGAGTCGGTGTCAGCGTCAGCTAAGGAAATACCAATATACGAAGATGCCTTAAGAAAACATTTTACAAATGTACTTTATACTATACTAGTGACCCGCCCCGGCTTCGCCTGGGTACCACTAAAAAATAAATGTTAATCCGATCGCTACTAGCTGACACCGACTCCAAAAAAAATATGATTAAGAATTGATTCTTATGTTTAATTGCGTAAAATTATTTTATACTTTTAAGTGCATTTCTTGTTTTTGAATATAGTTTTTTTGAATTCGGTTTTGCTTTTGTTAAAAAGTTGTTTACTATATCAATGGCAGTACTTTGCTACCCATGATTTTAAATTAAAAATACTTCGCTTCGGTTTCCCTAAAATGTATCTAAATATGTTAAGTGTACAGGACAAATATGTCAAAAATAAAATATTACTAATACTTATATTTACATATAAAATAACCTTTTACCCTCAAATCCGATACCGCACTCGAAACTCTTCGTTAAAGTATTCACTCGAATGGAACATAATAATTGGGTTTTACAATGTTAGCTCGTTATTTGGGCAAATATTACCAGCTTATGTGAGTTACGTACACGTCAATTATAAATACGCTTCACATAATCGATCTTGAAGTAATTGAATATATAATAAACATGCAGGACGCAACAGGACGTATAGTCCTAAGTTTAATACTAAATTTGGCCTTCCGAAGGCTTTTTACGTCTAAGAAAATCCTTTGTGATTCGTGTACTTCCAGTTTCTGATCTGGTACAGTAAGAAAAATATATATGCGACATAATAAAAATAAACATGTGTGAAATACTTCGACCTTAATATCGCTAAGTATAGCTTAGTATAGTATCGGTATAAGGTGCCTATTTAGTCTTATAAAAGGACCCAATCCTGGCCCACTTACTATTTTTCTATTTTAGCCTATATTATTTAGAAGTATAACTTCTGGCAACGACCCCGCAACTCTCTTTTTGGGATTGTTGCGTTAGCCATTTAACATGAAATAAGCCGCTTGCTCGCTTGACACCTTATACAATAAAAACATTACATTCGGGTTATCTTTTAATACGTAGACAAAAATTGATTAAGACAAATATCTTTAACATATTTACGAAATATTCCGCCTTGGAATTTGGGCCGGAGTCGGGTCGCGTCGACGTTTTGCCAACATAAAACAATTTCGCTAGTAGGCCCGTTTGTATTTGTATTATACTCGCGTTCTAGAAGCACAATTTGTGGTGGAATTCCGCCATTACAAATAATTTCCAAACACCCAAGGCAGCACAAATGTTTTGCCGTGCTCGACTTAGCAGAAATCCGATAAAAGATTCTTTAGTGAATTTCACGGACCGAATCACAGAGTACCTCCGTTTTGATCTTGACAATAGGAAATTCCTTCTGCAAAAACCACACCGACATGGCTCGCTATCGGACGAAACCAACAAGAGCAGGTATTTTTTTGCTTCTACAGATTTCATTCTGAATTAAATAAAGGTGTACTGCAGTTTACTGCTCAAAGTAAAAAAATAAATCCCCTAATATATATATTTAAATAAGATGATCCAACACTAGAAGAATAAGGACCAAGAGATTGATATTTTGAAAACGAGATCTGCAAAGATATCTGATGAATATAAAGGTCTGTCAAATTAGTACAGAAAGAAGTGAAATTACAATAAAGCGAGTATTATAAAGGAAATGAAAAATATAAAAGTGGCATTAGATAGGACACATCTTACAACAAAACCAGGAAAATTGACGAAGATAATAACAGAGTGGTACCCGCGGGACGGGAAAATCAAAGGCCGACAGACAAAATGTTTGTAATATGATATCAAAATCGCAGCTAAAGCAAAATGGATAAGAAAAGCATAGGATTAAAAAATAAAATTCTTTAGAGGAGGTCAATGTTGAAGAATAAACAGAAGTAAAATAAAAACAATACATTTATAGAATTAGGTAAAGCGTTATTAATAAAGTTTATAATGTATGTAAAATGAAAATAAAGTCTTATTTATTGATTTGAATATAATATTCCACCCTAAAAAGCAAACGTTAAATATTCCGAATTAACGTGGACAGAAATGTTCCAACGATGTTCCAAAATTAATTTGAAATAGTTTTTCTAAGTCATTTTGTATATCAGCGTATATTATGTTTCAGATATCGTATCCAATATAAATATATTTCAATTATAAACATGTCA
Organism: Papilio glaucus; assembly: GCA_000931545.1. Taxonomy (NCBI): domain Eukaryota; kingdom Metazoa; phylum Arthropoda; class Insecta; order Lepidoptera; family Papilionidae; genus Papilio; species Papilio glaucus. The sequence goes on from JWHW01011813.1 coordinate 27,401, forward strand.
TAAATTATTTTTATAATGTCAATAACTACCTCTGATTGTTTTTGCTCTCTGAATAGTAAACTGACATTATGGAAATTGGAAATTTAGACAGTTAACAAAACAATTTAAGCTGTCCAATACAAACATTTCAATCTGCCTCCTGATCAGTATCAAACTACACTAGTTGAACAATTGTTGATTTGGCATTTTGTAATAAATCATGTCATACATCGTCTAGTATGTTTCCTACCAACAATAATATGCGCTTACTAATATCCGCTACATAAATCTATTTGTTTCTCCTTTTTCCATTTATTCTTTAAATATGTCCGAACCTTCAAGAATATCTTTGTCAATTTTAGTTACATCGTTCTCTGTTACGCCATACTATTCCCTTACAATGCTATTTCTTATGCAGAGAAAATAATAATTATTCAGTCATGTCATTCTTCTCATCAAGAGCATTAATTTAAGTAAAGTTATTTATCATACGTTTGTTGAGGTCATGTTATTTTACTTCTGTTAGTAAAGCATTGCGATGTAATATAATTAAAGATTCAGGGGCTTACTCTGATGATGTGTTATATAACTCGTAACCAGCTCCCGACGCAATTCAATCTCATTATTGATCCTTGAAGCTCATGCCGTTAATAGCACAGCATATCAACACTCGTAGTTGAATTCCCTGGCGTTGACTGAGGTGCGTTTCAGCTTATGTACTTTCTCATTAACTGTCATTCGAATAAATTGCTCGACTAAAGTAGTTATCTTGTATAGTTCATATAAAATCAATAAATGTGTGTGTCTTCTATCAAAAAGAATCTCTTATCAAAGAGAGTTTTGTTTTTATTTTGTATGTGCAGTCCAGGTACGAAATCCTTTGTCAGTCTTTAATTTCATTTCTTTATCAAGTCATGGACACTTAGTACTGCTTACGAAAATAAAGCACTAAGCAGACAACTGCATGTAAAATTGACTTACTTGTTATGACAAAAAGGTTCAAAATAGTAAACACTACCAGTCAATATGTAGTTCGAATCAAATATGTTCTATTTAATTGTCAGTATGTCTCAGTGTCCCTCGTGCATACAAATGTCGGCTTTAGAGTGAAGAATCTTTTTTTTACCGTGAGAATACTTATGTAACCAAATCTGTATTAAACTCTTCATGAAAACACATATCGTGGGTACCTACAAACTGGCTGGGATGCAAAATTATCTATAGCATATTCAACCACAAAATCATCAATAGAATTTATTTTTTCTAGAACTCGTTATAATTCTGGTTTCTACAACCAGATATAAAAGTCCGAACTTGGTCATTCCAGACGACTACTCCTTACGTCTTCAAGTAGATGATAAATAACAAAAACTGGTTACCACAGTTACGCTCCAATGTTCCATGCACGGCAGATGGCACTGCGCAGGAATGCAATGTTTAAAACGTACCAATGTACATAAAATAAATAACGAAATAATATAATAAATTGATATACCATTTTACACTATTAATAGTAAATAATTACATCATAAATATTATTACAAAACTTGTAATGATTGTTTTTTAAACATCTTATCGGATCTGTTAAGATCATTTCATATAGATGCTTCAAAGTATTAGAACCGACATTTTTGCTAAGAATTTATATGAAGCGTAATAACTGGCGTATTAGAAATTCCGTTATTTTAATATTTTGTTCTATTCTTTGACGTTCTATATTTAAAATAAAAATCAATAAAAATAAAAGACACTTTTACAACTTACTTTATCATAAACATTTTATTGCCGGCACGATAGGTACATGCAGTCGCATAAACTATTTTAATAACCCATAACAACTGAATTATGCGGCGAAACTTGCGGTCTCGTCCGTATATAGCCTCATTCGAGATACTTTACCAGTCTGTAAAGGTCTATGGCGTAATAATTAAGTTAATTTGGTTAAGTAACATTTGGCGATATGAGTATCCATTTTTAATTAAATCATTTTAGAATCACCTAGTATATACAACTTTTCATTGACATTCAAATCATCCAACGGTTCACTGAATGTAGTCATAATCTTAATTTAATAACTTTATTTTTCAATAAACTTGATAAGACGCTGCGGTATTTGAAACTTGAAAATTATTTTAGTGGCTTCAGTAATTCACATATAATGTAAATTATTTCTGAGAACTCTAACAATGATGAACGATTATGAACAAAACGCCCAGACGACGTTATTTTAACCAAAACCAATTTAATTTATTTCCGTCATGTTAATATTGTTTTATATAAGATATCCGCTGGGCTTCGTAAAGGTAGTTTCTCCATACTAACTTTCGTCCCCTACTTTAGACCTCTAGGGGATGAATTTCTTCTCGCCTACGTAATAACAGAAATCTCTAGGCCCAGTAGTTTGTGCTGTACGTTGATATATTATCAGTCAGTCAATTTCTTCTTTTATATACAATAGTATAGATAATAATGAATTGAGCTTAAGTTATGAATGTCTCCCGAGACCCACACCTACACTAAAGGTCCTCGGGCCTCTAAAGACGCAGTAAGCGTTTATCCTATCAGCTTATAAATACCGATAACAACAAGTACTTATAAAAGACAGTTGTGAATATAGTCCACTGATTGAAGTTGTGGAATGCCAAATATTATGGTAAAGTTATGTCGCGTTTTGCTATTTATTATGTCTGCTATCTTTATTGTCAAGTAAGCGCATAGAAGTAGTCTTTGTAGAAAAGTTAGCCAATTATAACTTTCTACCAGTTTACTCTCTAGATGGATTTGGAACGTGCAAAGAATATATAGCAACAGACATATTTTTAGTGACAAATCTTTCTTAGTTACAATGAAGTCTAGAATATGGAGACATGACGTTGGAGATGTTACTGGTCTCAATCAACGTCCACTACTAGACGTTGACTTCTCCTTTTCCATGAAGCGCTACAAGGATCAATCCTTTAACGTTCCTATACAGTAGATTCTCGTAGTCTTTAGTAGGCAAAGTATCTTCGGTCCATTTGTGGGAGGCCTGTCTAAGGTGTATCGAACAGTACGAGGCCGCCATGTCATGCCGCTTTAGCTACTTCGACCGTCCGTTCTCGAGCAATGCTTGTGTCAATTACTACTTAAGACAAGCATTTCTTCTATACGAGTAGCCTATTGTGTTATTATGTAGTGGGTAAGGATTATTCTTTAGCTTTTAAGTTTATAGCCAATTGTATCAATATAACAATTTCTAATATCTCATTATTTACGATGTAATTCGTAATAAAGGGCTTAACCGACAACGTTTAATCTGTAAGCTTAAAAGATTATGTTTTTGGATACAGTGTTAATGAGATTAAGGTAAAAACTAATGAAGCATTTATATTTATTTTAAATAATCCTTCATTATAAGATTTTGTTTTATAAACATTGAATAAATAATTCACTTCTTTATTGTTGCTATACATTATTTTAACTTATGGATATGTTATGTAAATAAATAAAATATCAACCGTAAAACAACTCTATACTTATTAATGCTTTCTTCATTGAAGTGATAACTTCTTTAGCCGCGTTAGACGATATTTGATAGGAAAAATCTTATAAGTTCGCGTGAACAACATGCTTATTTGAATGTGGAAGTTTCAATTATTTATCTTGTATTCAATTTTGAATTTTATGGTTAAGAGATAAGGGTTTATTTTTGTTGATTATGTATTAATTTTTGAACTATTGTCGCGCCTAGTTTCAACTTCTGTCAGTAGTCCTTATGACTGCCTGTGTTTTATCGCTATAAACGCTTTTTAAAGCCCAAATTAAGTTATTAAAATATAAACAGTTTATTTAGAGAAATGTCCGTGGTTTAGTGTGATAAATACTTTAAGCTTCCTGGTTTTGTGGTTGTTTATTAGCTGCGATAATTATTATATATTAGACGAACCGCAGACATATTTACTCTTTTATATATACAAAAAAATAACGATCCTACGATCAGCTTACCCATTCATGTTACTCGTAATTTCTATATTTGACGTTTTGTCATCTATTATGTATAATAAATAACTGTAAATACATAACATGAACACGGCTGTTACATAGAGAGTAGACAAAGCAAATAACTTTTAATAAACTTATGAGATTCAATAATACATAATCAATTTAAAATCAGGGCGACCAATACATGACCGCTGACTACAAAACTTATTGAATGTCTTTTGGTTGATAATCATGATTCATTTATAACTAAAGCATTTATCTAGCATGTTCGGCAAGCAAATGGCAGATAAGTGCTACCCTAGTCCCAATTGGTATGTAATAAATGAAGAGCGCATTACGCTTGCCACAATTGTCTACCCCATTTGTGTTGAAAGGTGTAAGGATTCCTGAAACTTGTTAATTAAATTCCTGGAACATTTCAACAAAAAGCCATTATTTCAACTAATTAATTCCAGGAGCTATCAATACGTAGCTACTAAAACCTGTTTCCACTGGGATACCTGTTCTAACAAGAACTCAGGTAGACTGGCCCTTAGCGTGAGTCATTCACCTCGCCCGTTAAGCTGAAATAATCCTCTACGTACTTTAAGTTAATGGAATAAAGTCGAATTTCGTTTGCACATAATTTTGTTAGCGGCAACGCCGAATTGTTTGTAAAAAGGTAGAGAATAAATGGGTCTTGTGAGCCGTCAATTTGTTATTGTCACTTTAGTGTTCAGTATGTATTGGAACATTGGCCAAGGTGGTGTTATGTGATGTTAATTTAAAATTTTTAAAGTGAATAACTTAGAGGAAGTGAATTAAGTTGATGTGGCCTTTTGTTTTAAGGATCAATCGAGACAGGTAAATATTAATTATAGTTCAATTTTATATTTAATTAATTATTTCAATAAATTCTTAATTACATTTATTAATACCTAATTGAATTTAATCAATTACGTATCAATGCATAATTGATTAATAATTAGTTCTGATTAACAGAATTTAGGAATTATATGTTAATCAATTCATTTAATCGAATTACATAATTGAATTATGACGCAAGTGAATATTATTTCATTCATAGTTTTAATTCATGAATTTTATAATTCAAGAAATTAAATTAAATTTAGAATCGACTCGATTATTTATTTGAGACACATGCTATAGTAATTTTGTAACTTTTAATTTTTTTGTAATATCTGGTTTAAAAATAAAGGTATTTTGCGTCAAGAATTCTAAGCTGGTTTAGAGTTAAGAGGGAGCAGAGTGGCTGTATTAAGTAAATAATAATATTCAAAACCTGAAAAATCGAGGTGGTAATTCATTGTTAACATCGTATTGAGTGGGCTGAATATGGTATATGTAAAATTTAACCTGCATATAATGTTTACATAGAAATATACAAATGTTCATTAGTATATACATTTATATTTCGAACATACATTTGCAACATGAAGGTTTTAGTTAATTAAAAAAATATCTTTCCATTAATTTCAACGACTGTGAATGTTATTGCACTTTTTAAATGTTTTTCTTTCATTGTCTGATTGTTATCTTATTGTATACGTTGTCATGTTTTCTATTCATTCGTGTCTTAGTTATATTTCGGATATAATAACCTAAAGGTACTAAATGTTGCTATATAAGCCAAAGCAGCAGGTGCCGACATGGCCCCACTTGGGGATGAAAATAAAAATAAAACATGTAGGTTTTAAGCGTCAAGGGTATGTGTCGAAAATTAATTAATGCAGCTTCTTTATTCTTTTATCTGTTCTTCGCTGAATATTACAATCATGAGACACCATCAAGTAATTTTACCCATAACTACCGAGTCTGTTGTATCCCTACAAGGTAAAGTTTACTTGAGAAGAAACGCTCTTAAAAACTGGTTATTATAACAAAGGATGTTCTGTATCGGGGAAGTATTGTTTGTGTAAATGTTTACATGTAAATTTATTTTGTATTTGAATGAACTATTATGTAAAAGTGCTGTGACTCCTAGAGAGAAGACACTGTAGATTAAATGTTACAAATCTAGAAAGTCGTAAGGCTTCTATTGCACTAATTCTCACACAAAATGTTAAAAAAACATATTTGGAAGCAATACCTAAGTAAAATACAATCGGAAAAAGTTATAAATGAACAAGAAGAGCAGTTGTAGAGCCCGCAAAAAAACATCCATTGCTCGAAAGCGCCGCCTCGGCCGGTGAAATACCACGACTTAGCAAAACACACGAGTAAAGTAGAAGTATTCTGCGTTTCATCTGATGAGTGTGGCGTCGGAGGCCTAATCATAGTTTTTTCCCCTTCTCATCCTTTTCTTACATAGAAAAAATGGGAAGAAGAGGATTTGACTTGTTAGGGGATGGATAGGAACAGAAGATATCCTATTCTTGTTTGTACATTACAGATAGGCATCGTATCTGCGATTCATTAGTTTTTTGCAGATGCCTATTGGGAGCGGGCATATAATGGATGAACCGCTTGCTCGTATCCTTTCTTCTGCAATAAAAAATATTTGTAAACAACACCTAAGTAAGATATAATTTTAAAAAAAAATATTTTTTCGAGCAAGCTGCAAAAATATACAAAAAAATATGTTATTGATTTAAACTATGTGCAAGACAAAATAAATAATATTAAATTAAACATGTGAATAAAGTCTCATTATTTTAAAAAAAAGTTGTCAAGATATTTAAAAGCAACTAATTTATCTTATTTATTTATTTATTTATCTTAATTCTCTTACCGAAGCAAACTAGCCAGCCCACCATCTCTTCAAGCGATGTAGATCAAGACAAAAGCTGTCTTTCAAAGTCACTATTAAATCTCTATTTAAAAATATAGAAAGTCGCCAAGTGTTTCAGCATTTGAACTAGGTTCGACTAAATGCCTGTTATGGTATTGTTAAACACATTGCTATTGGTAAAGGAAATTACCACATGGGTCTTAAAACTTAACATGGTCACACAACATTTTCATTCAACAGAAAGGGAACGCCGCTCTAACAAAAGACGACAAAATCTGTTGTACAATGTGCTGTATACTAGTTAACAGTGTTATGAGAAAAGATAAGTATTATGTTATTTAAAAGTAATTTTACAACTGTAAGTGGGTAGAGACCATGATAAAACAAAAGAACGAATAGATACAATAACAACGCTTTGTGCTTTGTGCATATTTTTTATGGCCTTTTGAATAGAACATTTTATATTTTAAATCTGTTAGCCTCAACAGGGATTAAGCCTTACTTTGTGTGTATATTAAAATATTACTTGGAAATGTCGAGTTCTTCGAAATGTATAAACTGGTTGCCTTATTCAGAGAAGTGCTAATACTTTGTTTTTGCACGTAATACAACAAAATAGATTACTTGATTAGAGAATATTTATTAACTATTTTAACAGGCATGATTTGATATTTAAATTAAAATGTAAAAATTTCTTACATTTATGTGAATACTACACGTTGGAGCAAAACTAATTTTATCGCGTTTATTTTACGTTTATCGTTTTGTTATTATTATTATTTCTGCTGCTACTATGCAAATGAATTGAAAATAAGACAATACTTCGCCGGCAACTTTGACATTGGGACGTCAAAACCTCAGTTCCCTCGAACCATGCATGCTGTAGAATACTGGAAACGTCGGGAACAAAAAACGTAATATAAACGCGATAAAATCCGTAAACTTAGTTTTATTCCAATATAAAAAAGATAAGGATTTAATCAGCTGTGCTTAGAGACCCATCAGCCCTGCATCAGCTTGCTCTTCTTGAGTCATCGATTCAGACAAAACATATGTTATTCGCACTCGGAAGAATTGTACAAAGATATAGACGACGGCTTACACGATGTCTGTTCTGTACGTAGAAAATTATTACAGATACAAATAATGGATGGGACAAAAGAAGCGGTTGTTTACTTTTGAAAAGGTCGTTTGTGTCGAAGACAATGCGACATTATTATTATACTGGTGCGGTCTGTAAGTCTACATGTATAAACACCGCGCTGGCATGTGGGAAATGAGATAGGATGCGGAACGGAATGTGGAAAGCAGGTGTTATTGTATTCATGTAATGTAACACTTGTGTCGCCCACTTTAAATATTTTGTGTTATTTTTGGATTCATTACGATAAAATTCCTTTTTATTGACTTTTGTTAGTGTAAAATTAAATGCAATATAAAGGTAGTTTTAAAGCCATTCTACATTCCGTTTGTTAAAAGCTTGTTACATAACAAATGGCGAATACATAACTTTAACAGCCGCGAAAAATGTATCTTTGATTTTTTTAAATCTACATAAGCGTGTTTTTGTGGGTTTTTACATCCTAGTATAATTTAATTAATTTGGAAGAGATAGTATAGCTTTTAATTATTTAAAGCCTATAATAAGATCAAAAACATCAACTATCACTATCTCTTCTCATTGTGATATTTATATTAGCATATAAAATATTATTTACTTTATTAAACAATATAATTTCTTTGTTGCAGATCCTATCGATAAACATGGCGTCCATTGAGAACAAAGAAAATATGACGCAACCAAAAACATTGCAAGAAGCGCTTAACGTTATAAAATTTTTGGAAACCACACATAAACAAGAGATGAGTAAAATGAAAGAAGCATACCATAAACAATCGGAAATAGTTAAAAAATTAGAGGTGAACAGGAAGAAAGAACTTGAATTCCTATCGAGCGAGTTGCAAAAATATGAAATTAACTTAGCCTTAAGAATGGAATCAGTAACTGTACAACTCTCACAAAAAGACGAAATAATTCGCAAACAAGCTGAGATAATAGAAGAACTTAACAAAAAGTTAAGCCACAACTTCTCAATCCCAGACATAAATATCGTGGATTCGAATTCCGATTCAGGTGTAGCGTTAGAGCACGAAGAAACTGTAACAAGTAAAAACGAAACGAAAGCCGAAGTCAAAGCAACTAGGAAATGTAGTCGAAAATTCACAGATCCCATAGGATTTCTACGCAGAGTCGACTTCTCTCCTATGAAATACAAACCAAGTAACAGGGATGTTAACAAAAAGAAGGAAGACAAAAAGAAACACAACGATGCTCCTTATACAGAAAATAGAATTTTAGTACCGCAATTTAGAAACGGTAAGGTTACAAGTGACGATGAAAGAAACACTGAAGATGCAGGTCTGTCTGACAGCTTGACCGAACCTGTTTTAATTAAACCGAAGAAATTAAACGAAAGCATGAACAATCACTTCTCAGATGACGGTAGTGAAGACACCAGTGAAGAAATTTTCGATCGGGTTATGACAAGAAATAGCATCAGACGATCCGTCAAAGCTAATCCGAAATATAAAAAAATTAATAGAACGAAATCAAAACTTCTAGAACAAGTGAAAGTGAACATCGTTGACTAATAGTAACTTACGTTTATTTCTTCTACTTAATGTGCAATCTATACTATTAATTATATGTAATTGACCTAACATTATTTGTTTTATTTTATTTAAGAAAGAGTACAAATTATGTCCACCTTCTGTAGGTGTGTCGCCATGTAATGAAAACTCACAATGACGTTTTTGATTACCTAAGATATTATAATGAAACCAGTTGCTGCTTTTTGATAATTAGGTATGAATCCTTCGAAGTAATTACTAAACCACATTAATAAGTAATCGATTTAAATTACCTACGGCTGTCTAATGTAATGTAATGTGATGATGGACTAGAAAATCAATTAAAAATGTTCATTACATGTTTAAATTAACAAACAAATTATAAGATTTACTGACTTTAAATTAAACCAATTTGCAATAATTTAAGTAGTAAGTAAAACTTAATCAAAGTTGAGAAACACGCATACGTCAAGAGTGGCAAGCTCAAGCTGAAAATCCTTCTTGGTAATGCTAACTTATCTAGACTCGACTGAATTCTCGCCTCTCATCAACTCTTTTGAGATTAAGACAGAGTCTTAGAAACGCGGTCTAGAACTACGGGTTTTTTTAAAATGATCCTAAATTTTAATAAAGATTAGTTAAATAAAGGTCAAAATGTAAATTATACGTTAGTTAATGCAGAAATCTTGGTATATAGAAATGTAGACATTTTTGTGGTTAGTTAAAATAATAATAATACACTCTCAACATTTATAATTAATGTTGGTCTTAAATTCTGATTCTCTCCCGAAGTTTTAATTAGATTGTCATTAGTACTGCACAGTTTGAACAAACCTCCCCAGCCAGTGTGTCTGCGTTGTATGGCAACATTAGTATATTGTTCGTAACACTAATTAGATTATATTTCAAATAAGAATATTAAAATAGCTGAATAACACTAAAGAGATATATTTGTTCTTTAGTCAACTGGCTCCTTGACTATTCATAGACCCTTGTACCTTTAAAGATTTTGACTATTTTGTCAATAAATTTATCAGTTAAGTTATTCTGGATGTAAACGTAGGATTGTATTTTTTCGCTTTTTTTAAAGAAGAAATAAAAAAAAGGTAAATTGTAAAAGCAGAACTGGAAACTCCAAAAAGTCTGAAGAACACCATATACCAACTTACCTAAAAATAGCCAAAGGAGGTGTGGTTATATGGTATTGGTATTCTATAAAGTTACGTTTTAGATTACCTACCAATGAATAATAAACCAGCCTGCGAGTGTTTTATGTCCTGCTCGCACTTGAAGAACTATCGAGCGACGCAAGTGATGCACCTAGCCGGTGTCGATAGAAAACATCGATAAATAATACTCAGTTGTCGATGTTCTCTATCGGCAATATCATTTTAATTATACTAATGTATATACAATTTTAAAATAACAAAAACATTTTATCAAATTGGCAAATATAAATGACAATACATCTGCAACTCATTTGTTGCACACGCCTATGGGTAGCGGTCTCTTAATATAGCGTGAACCACTTGCTCGTTTGTCATAAAACAAATAAAAACGAAACATATAGTGCAAATTATATATTAGGAAACACGGAACAGAGATCTCGTAGACCTCAAGTTTATTGCAGCTTATTGTATTTGGTATACCTCAAAATACGGATCAAATCAATAAATTAATCACTTTCAATATTTCGCTAAGAAATACATACATATATATGCAATATCCCCCTACAAATTCACTGTTATTTATTTCGTGAGTAAAAACTTCAGCTTACTGGGATATTGGTTTATTAAAATCGTATATTGGCATAGTTCAGGCAAATATTAAATGGCTTTGTCAACGTTTGTGCTTTGACAAAAAATTGCTATCAATTTTTTGTTTTACTTTATTAAATAAAATGAACAAATGTATACAATTTTCAATATTTATCGGGTATAAAGCGATACCAATTGCCCAACAAAAAGTTAAAGTTTTTTTTTGGATAACGTAAGAATCCGAATAACGGATATCTCTCAGTACAAACTTAATAAGAACCAAGTAAATTATATCGTAACTAAGAACTGTTATGATTTAAAAGGTTCAATATCCTATTGTATAAATAAATTACTATTCGACCTACATAACTTTAGTCAAACATCCTGTTCGACTCCATACTTATTGATAAAAATAAAAATGTCAAAATACACAAGAACCAGTTGCCCATTAAACGTCATTAGTATCACAAGTTACGTAACAAAATAAGCGGAATTTCGATCATTTCCGAAAGCACACTTCCTTTATGGCGTGAAAGTGAATTCATTATGCACTTAAAGCATACAAACGATTGCATACGAACAAGTAATTGGACTCCAGTATAAGTTACGTATCTGATTTTTTGATAAAAATTAACATTAATAATACTACGCATGCACAAAAACATTTAACTCTTGTGGATTACGTCATACCCGGCTATTCATATAACATTTCTCATTACAGCGAGCGAATTTGTTAGTCTCATAAGATTATTTACGCCGTAAACTGTTTCCATAGTTCTATGTTGTGCAAGATTGCCTTGATCTTTAATACATATTACATACTACTACCCTCAAATAAAACAGACCTCCTTGCACATACTAGTCTACTATAATCATCATACTGTGATTATCTGCGTCACTGTGATGAAATAAATCATTTATGCATTGCTATTTATCTGTTTCTTAATGGATGCAATTACCCACAAGTGCAACCGATAACAATAAAAGCTTATTTGTCACTGTTTTCCTAATTACATTCCATTGAAGTTAGACTGTCTCAGTGCCGAAACAAAACTTGCAGAATAATATAAACAGATCTCTAAATAGTAAAATATTCATACCATGTGATGTATGTAGACAAATTGACTATATAGATGTTCTATCAGATCTACATACTACAACTCTACATTTGAAAATCCGTGGTTTTATAATATGAAACCGTTTTATCGTTCATTAACTTGCTTATGTTAGATGCTTCTGTGTACCTATAGAAAATTGTGTACAATCTCAGCATCTATTTATACCCCAAAAATGACTTGGAACCAAAAATGACACACGACTTGGATTTTTTCACAAATTTTTGGAGTTTACTCTTTAAGAATCGATTTTCATATATACACCCGGGTTATCTAATACCTTTACACGAGCAATTCATGTATATATATAATCTGAGTCTCGGAAACGGTTCCAACGATTTTCATGAAATTTAGTATGCAGGGGTTTCGGGGGGATTAATCGATGTAGCTAGGATTCATTTTTAGAAAATGTTTTATCCATGTTTTCAGATACGGAATAAAAAAAATCATCCAGGTATTATGAATATATAAATATATATTTCGAAACATCACCACAATATAAAAAGACCGAGCAAAGCTACCCACAGCTAGTGAAAAAAATATGTAGGAGTAAAATCAAACTAAGCGTTACACGAAAAACGTTATGTCCATCTCACTTATCTTGTGAATTCCCCAGTACAGAGTATACACCGATGAGCATATATAATAAGAGTCGGGACTTTCATACATTTCGGCTTGGCTTGGTCGTCAAAGTAACAGCTGGTTTCGACGTAGAATAAAATATTGATAAAATCTTTGCAACCGATATATGCGAAAATGTTGATTTACCCTCATTAACTAATCTATGTATTTTATAATCGTAGGAGTAAACTCAAGTCGTGTGTCGGCACTGACACACACACTTTTTTAATTATCAAACAAATTATCTTAAACTTCAGTTTCATTTATCTGCCTATAAATTATTAATTATGTATATTTGATAATCAGCCATTTGATCATATTATATCCCTAACAATAGATGATGTTATTCTAAATGATGACCAGAAGCATCCTCTGATAATAGGTTTTTCACGGAAGTGTAAATCTAGTTTAATATTAATAGATAACATAATTATCTTGTTAGATTTACACATCCGTGAGAGCATGTTTCTTAATTTGTTTTAAAGGTAACCGAGGGTTTTCACTGGCATAAAATCATGTCGCAA
>JWHW01011813.1:65845-86380 GCA_000931545.1 Papilio glaucus
AAATTTTTAGAATATGCAAAAATATTTATAATTTTACCAAAAAAAATGTAGTCCGATTCAAGAGGGTGTTCATGAGATAGGTATCTCCCCTTTTTAATGAACGATGGTAATGGAGTAAGTGCTCCACTTGATTTGTTCTTAGATAAAATTTGATATATCGATTTGATTATATGTGACGCGAGAGAAGTGTGTGACGAAAATATATCCGAATATATCGAAATAAATCCGTAATCTCTGTCTACCCCTCTTGGTCACGGAGTGCATATTAATTAATTGAGTAAATATCTTACCTGCAGAAATACTATTGTCTGAGTGCTGTTCCGACACCGCCATGGGTCTCGCACCGGCTAATATGCTAAGACTAGACGAAATTTTGTTGTGGGGACTAGCTTCCATTTCGCCGCTCGGCCTATTTACATTTTGATACTTATTTACATTGTTATATGGTATTTTATTAACTATATCACTATTTTGTTCGCTACTCGATTCTAGACTTAATGAGGGTAAATTAATTTCTGGCGGCCTGTAGTTATACGAAGGCGCGCCATCTATCGGCTTGGTCATGAACGACGGCCGCTGTGTTTGCGAAGTGGGCTGCGTCGGGGCTTGCGTTGTTTCTGTTGGTTGCGTGATAGCGGCGTTCGATGGCGCTGAGTACGGCCGGTCGGTGACTGTAGTAGGGTTTTGAGTTTCTAAAAATGAAAATAACATTTTAATAAGCGTTAAAGAGACCTTGAATTCTCACTCAATTATTTTAAAAATGTAAAAGTTTTGCTTTAGCGAAAATATTGTCGGTAATTGTTAAGAGCACAAATAGCAGGCAGTTAAAAAAACTTCTTTCTACGAAATTATTATTACATTTTTTCGAATTAACCATACCTTCGATAACAATAGGTTTGTCTGGCAGCCGGCAGCAGGAGCCGAACATGAAGCCGTCGACGCACACCCCGGCATGCGTGCCACCCACCCGGTTGCATTCTTGCACCCACATGCACGCGCCCCGCGCCCCGCCCACCGCACAAGACTTGCGCGACATCTGGTAACCTGAAAATATATTACTAGAGTTAATCTTACTATGTAAGCCGAAAGACTACTTTGTTGTACCGACATTATAATAAAAATACTTCATATGGAAAAAGCGCCATCTATTCGAGACACTGAAATATAGCTGAAGCACTCAAAAGTTAACGCATAAAAATTAAAGATGGCAGTAATGATATCAATTAAGTAATTATAAATAAATTTAATATGTTTTATGTGTATTTCCATTATCAATATTTTTACGTGATCCAACACACTAATTGATGCAATCTATGTTCAGCGCATTTCATTGGAACATTTGCATCTCTCTGAACAACTTTGAGCACTTATGCCGCCCTGATTAGTTGCATATTAAAGAAAGGGGACATTAAGAATACCTGGTAACCGATAAGCATATATTCGTACTGTATGAATTCCGAAGAAACGAGAGAGGAGTGCCTGGACCGTGCTTAGGGTAAATTCGAAAACTATACGGGCGTGAGCGCTTATATTTCTGCACAGCCTCCTTACCTGGAAACCTATATTAGAACAACGACGACTAGTTAAGTTCTTAAACTTCAACCTAAGTAGAAGTACTCTGAAGTAAACTTCAACCTCTCATTTGGTTATGGGACAACACAATAGGCAAACGAGCAAGCGATTCTCTTGATGTTTCGTGACCGCTACACATTAGGGATCCGTATCAAACAAATGAGTAAGCAAAAATAATCTACAATTTTATTTTACCTCTATAAAAGGTATAACGGCATATAAAGTATGTTTGTACCTATAATTTTTCTTATTATAAATGTACAATACTTAAATTTAACCGACGTGAGCGATGACGGACAAGAATAAGTACATACTAATTAATGAAGATGTATGAATTTGACTAAATTAAATAAGACAGAGGCTTTGAGTATGTTTTATATAAATGTCCCTCGTACTTTAACTAGTAAACTGTGATCAGGGAATCCTCCAATATATCCCAATCTATTGCGAAATTCCTTGCGGACCGCAAAAGACAAGCTTAAATATATCTTAAGGCCTACTCCTTTATAGTCCGAATTTGGGTGACATTAATTTTCACTAAGGACTTTTTGTATTTGATGGATGGCAGCCATTCGCTAGATGAAAAATGTTCTTTGTGGTCCGCGACGACACGTAACATTCGCTTTGCTTTTTAGGCTGCTTCGTTAATATTAAATATTTTATTTCTACCTCACTAGAGGACAGCCAGACTATCTACTGTTAAACGTTACAAAATATAAAACATTTATTTATATAATAATGATAATATGCGCTCACGCCCGTAACCTTGATGGGTAGTCATAGATCATGGATTTCCATTGAACGTGATCCTGCCACTTGTCTCTCGCTTCTTCTACATAAATAAATTTGTATCGTTACGTCCTTCATCCTTTCAGCATGCCCGAACCCCCGAAGCATACCTTACTCAATTCTAGTCGCAACATCCACTGCTAAACCTCACTTTTCCGTCACCCTTACATACTTCTTAAGGACCGCTGCTACTCAACTGCATTAAGTCTAGTAACATGCGTTTCATGCCAAACTCAGCTCTCACTTTCAGACATTAAGTATTAAATTTAATGTTTATAATTTCAAACATAAGTTTACCTATACAGAATGACTTTGTTAAAAATTTGCAAACTATTTAGAACTGATGACAATCTATATTTTATAACTTCGATCAGACTATCGTGATAAGCTTCAAGATTTGAACATATATCAACACAGATAAAAAAAATGTCAGAGACGTTAATTCAGATGGAAAGAAATTGTGAGGGTTTTTTTTTAATCAACACAAGTCTCTTTCGAAACTAAACCTGAAATAAGGAAACTCATTTTATTAGCGGCTCTGGACTTTACAATCTCGTTAAAAATGACTTAACCTACTTCACTTAGAATTTGCTAGTAATGAGAAAAGTTTGCGCCACTCAAAACAGGCTTAAATACGCCAAAGTACTTCATGGGTTTCATGTTTTCATACACTTTGTTCTAGGATTTGTTCCGTATAATATCAACACTAATTTGGTCCTAAGTGTGTCGTAAAAGGGGAACTATATCAGGGAATAAGTAGCACTCTATAGTCTGGGCATTTATAAAGGCCTAATTAACTAAAATCTTTAAAAATGCTAACTTAAGGCACCTCCAATATTTTATATTACAAGAAGGTAAACAAGAAAGCTCCCTATCCAGAAGGGTTTCAACTATCGGAAGAGTCAGAGGTTTTGTGTAGGAAATGAGAAAGGTCAAGATAATAGAAGAGAAGGGTGAGATGGAAAGGAATCGAATGTTGTATTAACAATTATTATCTTCAATTTACTATGGAATATTTTGACTATAATTTCGCATCGATCATTGTTTTTTTTTTAAATAGTATAAAAAAAATATATCTCTGTCGTATAAAGTAGTCAAGAATTCATTTTTAATTAAAACAAACAAAAACCCAGGGAAATATTGCAAGTACTCGGTATAGCAAATTGAAGTAGGCTTTCTATAAACTAGTAGCTTGATACGACGGTCGTATTTCAAACGATTTATCGTTATTGGATATTATTTCACGATGAAATTTCTCCTCAATACACTCTAGGGACATTAATGTATACCTTAAGTATTAAGTTATTGTATTGGGCTTCTGATGTCTATATGTAAACTTCATAACCCTATTTGCAAGTAAATAATATATCACGTATTTTAGCTGACTGAGACGAGAATGCGATGACATCACAGCGGTGTATTTGGCTATTATTATCTACAAAATCGTTCATGAAACATTCTGATGAGACTCAAGGACATAGTGCTTTGTCGTCAGTCGCTTTAACGCCGACAGGCAGAACGCGAGTGGAGAAATTTGTAGAATCCACACGAGTCTGGTGTTATTGGAAACATAATATTGAGGCTTTAGTTCACAAATGTGATAGGAAGTTACCCTATTTTCATGCAGTGCGAAAGTGATAAGACACGCTAACAAAAAGTCTATAAACCCTTTGAAAGATAGCTCACAAAATTAGCTTCGATTGAAAAATTCAACTCAAAACACGTGACGTCAAAGATATTTTCTAGGTACAGTAGGTTAGGACACGTGATCGTTTAATTTGAAAGTCACTTTAATTTCCCAGAAATAATATACCATAACACGGGAAAAAATAGAGGATATGATAATTGAGAAAACCGATAATTCAGAAAAAATAGATTTGGTTATCTGTACAAGAGTAATTTCTAAAGATGTACATATGCATATGCTACGTCTTATATATGCGGTATTGTGAATATACGACGATATATTGAAAAGGCGGACACGTTAGGGTGTATCAAACTATTTTCAGTAACAAGCCTCCACGCGGGACTACAATCTCCTGAATAATTAAATTCGCATCCGGCGCTAAAGCTTTCAAGGAACTCGTACGTTCCCTCGAAAGGGAAATGGAAGATTCCAAACAAACGTTATTGTTGCGAAGACGTTAACAGACGGAAATTCATCGAATGGTGTCGCTCGGAAAATAGAAATGTTTTGTGAGAATAATCGTATTAGTGGACATTGTACAAGTATTTTATTTAATAAGTTAATTTATTATAGAAGCTTTCATCTTGTGACCCTAAATCTTCTCTCTCAATGCTCGTAAAACAGAGGAGAAATATAAATGTGAAGGTGATTCATTAGAACCACCCGGCACCCGACCTGCACCGCCACGTTACGCGGCGTCCACTCTAGTGGTCAATGGGTGAACGCAGTTCACAAATTATGCATCGCCCTTGCCTGAACCAATTAACGACGAGTGCCGGCTATCCGGTGACACTATGGAGTTGATGTAGTGCGCGTTTGTCTATACTAATCCATATAAAGAATACTAAACACTCTAGGCCTGACGGTGCTGTTCAAATGCCGTAAGGTTCAAATGAGCTTTGACCGCGTAAGCGTAAGAAAGTTGATCTTTGTTGTAATAATTGATTATGTTGACGATGAAAGCAAATACCTTAGGTGAGGTAAACGCCCGTTTGTTAATTCTATAGGTGCATAATAAAAGTGGTCATTTATGAAGAATCCAACATTTATTGATTAAAAGATTTAAACTAATTAAGAGATTTAATTAAGGCAACGTCATCAATATGGGTATGTTAGCATGAAGCATCATTGCACAATCTTAAACATAGAAGAAAAGAAATCTTAGACAAATAAAATTTAAAAGCAAATATCGAACTCATTAAAAATGCAATTAAAATAATGGAACACTGAAAGACAAAAGAACAAGAAAAAAGATGGCGTATTTAAAAAAAGAACTTGTGCACGTTCTAAGGGCGAGATGTTATCGCACACCCAATAGTGAGAACGCCTCAGCTTTCGCTTTTAACGACCGACATTTCCTTAATTACAGTGCCACATTCAAATGTGGGCGCAGTCAACAATAGTCGGCCCGATGTCTTCGCACGAATCAAAGAAGAAATGTAGCCTAAAATCAAAAAATATACTAAAAAATCTACAAGTTATTTCTTGTTGAAATATCGCTTGTCGGTGCTATCCGTGAAGTATTATCATCTTTGACATGATTGAAACTCTGTGGACTCCGCAAGACACAATTTATCTTCTAATGGGACTCTACTAAGACATTTTATACAGTATAAACAATAGGATCATAGTCTACGAAAGCTAAGAGGTTCGCTCTAAATTAACAATATAAGTTCTCTCTAAAGACCCTTGAATGTGAAGAGCAAACACAGGTGTGCCTTATCATAACATTTATTATAGTGAAGGTAGCCACATGGAAGGTATTATTTATGAGATATCTACCTCATCGGGAATTATATACATTGTTGTTTATATGTAGAAACACACGTGGTGACCTTAGAAAAATTAAAATAGGAAACATATTGCAATAGTGAGTTACTTAAATACTAATAAAACATCTCTGTGGTAATGAACTGAAACTACGTGCTATGTTAGACTTCAAGCACTCCCCAAAATCAGTTAAGAGACGCTTGCTTTTAAATAGTATACTAATTGAGTATCATAAAATCATTAAGATTGTTTTGCTTGACGTAGATGTCTCAATTTTTTTTATGATGTATTTTTAATATTATTATTTTGTTAATATTATACATATATCTCAGAAAAATGTGAATATGTCGCTAGCGACTAGGACGCTTCTAAAAGCTGTGACATTATGAAATCGCTCATTTATTGACAATGGCTGGACGATACTACAAACTGAGAAAATAGTTCGTAGTAAATGCTATGTTGTATGTTAACTGCATGCGGCCGGCCGTAAAAATTCTTGCCAACCACCACATAATGTGAGAAAAGGTGAGAAAAAAATCATTAAGATAAAAAAATACCGCTAACTTCTGTCGAACTATTTCAAAGACGATACTCATGTAAATTACTCTAAGTGACCTTGACGTCTTTACTTCATCTCCCAGTGAAGCATTCAAATAAGATACTTTTTTTATTTAAATTGCCTTCTTACCTTATTTTCTTATTCCGTCGTGATTTATGAATGAACCGCCTTATGTAAGGGGACTAGCTTCAATTCCCGTGCCAAAACTTTCCCTTTCAAGCAAACCACTTACAAATATTACGATACTCGAATACTAATGAACTTCCTCTCACGTTATACACCGTCTCCATTGTTATGTTCTGTTAAGTGTTCGTTACATTATAAACCGTAATGGATCAGGAAATTAACTCTCCTGAATGATTATCGATTATTACATCAAATTATTACGTCGTCAGTTATGGTATGGAAGCCGAAGCGGGGATTTCTGTACATCCTCGAGAGCGTACAATTTACATAACCTTGGACTCTGTTCAGTACCCTACACCACAAATCAGTCATCTATGTAGAGACGTACACTTAGGGTAGCCCATTAAATATGTAAAACAAAACGGACCGAGCAAAGCGATTTAGGGGTCCCGATTGCATTCCCTATAGAGATCCCGTGACCCCCATCATCACTGTTGGATAAAATAACTCGTCTCTTGCCTCTAGAGAGATTGAGATAAGTAAGACATTTCCCAACATTAAAAAAAAGCAGTTGAAGAAGAAATATTTCTTCTTATGTGAACCGTCTAATGAGTGAGGTGCCACGGACCAAATCCTCATCCCTCACCTTTCTGTCACTTCTCTTTTCTTTCCCTCTACAAAAAGTAAGTCATGTCTCATTGTTGAGAATGTAGGTATTCACTCAATATCGGGTAATTCGCTTCCTCGTTTGATACCTTCCAGTATAAAACATGTGGAAGACATTAAAACAAAGAACTATAACGACTTAATAATTCCTTACTCTATTAAAACTCCTGATATACATATTTACTAATAGATATAAAATAATATGATACAAGATTTTTTTATCCATTGTTAAAATGTATGACCCATGAGGTAACGGACAACAAAGACGAACGAAACCGTTACAAAACGAAAATAATTTCGTCTTTTATAACAAAGAATACGAGACCCTAACAAGAAGACGGTACGGCGAAATGTCGCAACTTATTAAGGTCAAAGCAAAATGTTTTATGCCCCAAAAAACATGTTTTTCAATTATTATTGTGATGCGAACAATATGCCTTACGTAATATACGTAATGCAACAGTGATACATTAGACGTTGGGAAACCAGCATCCTATCTGATAGGCTATTCGACTTTTAGGTAGTAGGCAGGAGAGTAGAATGAAGGATTTTGAAAACGAATAAGTATCTTCATAATCAAATAGCGTTTTCTTCGTAAAAAATAATAGAACACATATTTTATTTGAAAAACTTTTAAAATCTAAGCTTTTATATGCAAAAATATACTAAAGGACTACTTGTAAATGTTAACATTATGATTTACTAATACTTATGCAGAACAAAACTATTACAAAGCCATCGTCAACCTTTGATAATGTTTGTAGATAAAATAGCTAAGCGGCATAAATAAATATTGTATTAATTATGTAATTTTTGATTTACAACAAAGATTATTCTACTGCATTCAAAACGGAACTCCGCGGGAGATGAACCCGGAACTATAAAGTGTGGTAGCCGCGTCATTACTAACGGGGCGAACAAATCATCACTTTACCGCTGAGAGTCGGAGAATTTAATTAGAATGTAAGTTTCTTGACGGTTTTCAAGTAGTCTCGGCAGACGTAAGCTCATTAGAGCTACTGCAAGAGCTTTTAGTAAAAGCTTTTACACTGCAAGTGCTTAATAAACGTTTGAATTTGACATATTTGCGATACAGTGTTTTCATATTTGCGATACACGATTTAAAGTATAGTTATTTAAAAACTTTGCTAATTCCTCATAAAGATTCCTCATTTATACTTCTTTCTCTCTCCCGGGTCTCTAATTGGGATTTCTAATTTTTAATTTTGAATCACGATCACTACGTACCGAGTGATAAAAAAGGGGACTAATAGGTATTTTTGAGGGTTTTACTAAAACAAAATTAGTGGTCTAGGCGTTTTGTAATCTTACTATTGCATTTTTGTTTCATCTTACCGTGAGTTCACACTGTCGACAACATTCAAATAAAACGTATTGTCATCTCACTGAGATATATTTTATGCAGTGTGTTGTGTGAACACGGTGTTATTCTACTTTTATTTCTTGTTACATCAATTCCTCTGAAATTTAATTGAAATTGTAATGTCGTTAACAAGGGAGTAAGTTTTTTCGTTTACCCTTTTTTCTATAAAAAATATAATTTTTAGTTAAATTGAGTATGACTAGTAGTGTTTGACCTGTGTAAAATCTCTTTGTTATAATTAAAAGTGTACCATAAACCACCGTCTACTGTAAAACTTATACTGGCAATGAAATTATTAGAACTTATATAAGTTTATAAGTCTTGTGCTCCCACAAGTTGATTAAAATACGTTGAGGTTTAAGTTCATACCGCAACGAAATTTACGGTCCTCTTCGCTCATGAAATTAAGCGAAAACGCTAAGTATAGTAACAGTTTTTGTCAGTAATGAAACAATGTACAAACTTGAACGAATTAAAAAACTAAAATATTTTTTTCATACTTCCCAATAAGCTTTTTTTTACAATCAATTTATTTTTGTTACATCTAATCAAATATTATTTGCACGTTAGCGTTTAGTTGTTGTCAATTTGTAAATTGTAATTCACTTATATTTGACTTATAATTATAATTTTAAATACTTCAAATTCCTGGCAACTCAGTAGCCGTGGTCCCTTAGTTCTGTTAATACAGAAAGTATTTTGAGTGTTTTTTTTTTTAAATCACAAACGTTTGTTTACGTATCTATTTCATGATCAATATATGATCCCATTTCATAGTTGAGTCGGAAGTTCAGATAAACATATCCTACGAGCTATCTTCAGGATAAGGATAGCTACATCCTTCATAGTATATCTATCATCATGAACTTGGAATAAATAGTAATAAACCATTATTACTATTTACTTGGTTAAAAAATACATGTGTGTAGATATTAGAATGTTATTACGGTAATTAAAATAAGTGCACTTATCAGGATGTTTGCAAACAGTTACGTGTGTATTACATTAAAATGATAGACAGTCGGAACAACGATCATTTGTTAGTGAATTTGAAAACTTCCAGCCATTGTGTGAAAAGGAAACGGCGAGACGCTCCGCAATTCTTTTGTGCGGACAATGAGCGTTACGGACTACTCTCTTATGTAACAGTAGATTTTCCTCGTGATTATTCCGTTTCGCGGTGTAATTTGTAAAGTAAACACCAGTTTTTTTCGCTAGCAATTTTTGTCTTTAAACATCGCATCGTTTTATGCGGACTACATTTTTGTTTTACGTTGGAAATTAAGGCACTTTAATTAGAAGCCACGAAAAAATGGAAAGGAATGGGAATACGGAAGTAGATGAGACCTCCAAGATATCATTCAACAGATGAAACGTACTTAGAAAATACTTTTATTTCATGTCTGTTTTTTATAGGATCATGTCTACTTCTTCTGTCCAATCCATAAATGCAATGTCTGCCAAAACCACGTGGATTTGCCATTGATAACGTTTTTTATACTGCTTTGGTTCGGCACTAAAAGGGTAAATATATGTATTTAACTTTAAGACTACACATTTGTACGATTTCATTCGTAGCCGTCGAGAAGAGAATACGGTAATTATAGGCAGGTCAGTGACGCGGCGACTGCCTAGTAAATTACTCTATTAGGTACATCTTTGATTACGAAAACGTTCACTTTGGCCATAAACTTAAGCCCGTCTTCCATGTTTGGGTGAACCTGAACCCTATAAATTACCAACCGCTATCGAATTTTAAGTATTGTTGACTAAAATACCGTCTTTGACTGTAGGCGACTTAAGAGCATATAAATGTTTTGATAACCGTAATTGAACAAACAATAGAGCTATTAATATCTAGATAGGGTTTTTTAATTATTATATAATATTAATCCTAACTAATATTGTCAATGCACATATGAGTTTGTTTGTTAAGCTTTCACTACTCCACCGATCATTATGAAATTTTGCATACATATTGTCAGGGATACAGAAAACGACATTGGGTCCTTTTATCCTGCAAAAACTTCCCGAAGGAGAGGAACATAAAACATAATACAGGTTGCCACGGTAACGGATGACACGTAATAACATATTTTTGACATATGATGTCATATATTACCATGGTAACCAATAACAACTTTTTGGACAATACTTTTACCAATAGTTCTAAGTCACAAAAAATTCCAGCTAGTAAGATAAGAAACCAATGCGTGCAAAGCCGCAGATTCAATAAAATTATAATTAATTTAAAACTCCTAAATATGATGTCATTTTAAACACGCTTGTCTTAGCATTACTTGTCTATGAAAAATAATCTTTCAACGTAATTTTTACCTGAAGTCGGTACATAAGGTACGGAATACACTATTTACGGACCTTTGACATTTAAGTTTGTATTTTTTGTTGTCATATATAGTATGCACATAGAAATGTGTATATGGAAAATATATAATTTTGTTTTTCAAGACCGAGGTTTACAATTGTTACAATATGAAGAAAATATTTTGTGAGATTTCATTTCTAAGCTACACCTTCAATAGAAATCATTTAATTTTCAGCATAAATATTTAAAAATTACTAATTCAACTACGGGTAATTATTAGCATTATACAAATTGCATTTTTTGCTTCTACAAATCAAGCCGATAAGTTCAATTTATAAGGCTACTCAACAAAAAACTTGTACAATACAAAGGAAAAGTCGAGATGAAACGATAAAAAAATGATAATTTTCAATTCACACAACACAATGGCGAACTGTAAAAATAAAACAATGATTACAAATCATTTATTAATAACATATGAACACAATAATGACAACGTCCGTAATTTAAAGGTTACCTAACGGGCCGTATGATTATTACTCTAAAAACAATTGATATGCTAAGAGAAAAATCATTTTTTTCACTTGATCTTAAATGAGCGCTACCCATAGACATCCGCAACAAGCAAATGTGTTGCGGGTGCGTTGCCTACCTTTAATGGACAGAGGAGGGCACAGACAGGAAAACGAATATTTTTTTGTCCCCGTTAACCCCCTCCCCGTCCAATTCTCTTCCCGTTCCCATCTATCTTATGAATAATTCTATATATTTTAATTATAAAGTAGAAAAATTCCCAACCATGCTGAAACTTGTGTCGAAATCGTTCACGACAATAGTAAAATGGCGGATTCGAAACCACGAGCATGTTGTACATGTTTCCCAGTCCGTAATACCCTTAACCATTAATCTATTGGCGTTTCATTTTTTCATTAATCCATATTTAAATTAATTAATTTTGCGCCTCCAAGTATACCTACTTGGTTACTTACTTGCGAACTAGTTTGTGCATAAATAACTATGTGTAAATAATTATGTTTTATGTTATTTTTATTTGCCGAAAAACAGGAGGTTCTCAAGTTTAAACACCCATATTTTTATATACGTCTAGGCGTAACTTTTTATTTAATAAATTAAAAAAACTGTGCGTGCCTGCGCCAGACACTTTTAACGAACGTTTCAGTGATAGGTACAAAAGTATATAAAAATTTAAATAACATAATATACGTGAGAGGTTTTAAAAATGTTTAAAGTAAAAAAACTTGGTTCAGGCTGTACGTTGGTAAAACTGTTTGTAAATAATGTACAAAAGTAGATACATATACACACTATATGTGTTAACAAAATCCGCATAAAATGTGTCTACGACAGTATATATTGACATTATTATTACATTAACCGGGACTGGTGGCGTGTAACCGCGTCGCCGTACATCTATGACGTGCTTAGATGCTGCCATTGTGGTAATGGAAGTGCTTGTATGGAGATGGGTTTTCTGCGACAAACATTAAATTAAAAAAAAACACAAGCAGTCATAAAAACTGGCGACAGAAATGCAATAAATTAAAAATCAACAAAAATAAACCCTTGTATCTTACCGATAAAATTCAAAATTGAATACAAGTATAATAAATGAAACAATGTTCCAAATTCAAATTCGCATATTGCCCTACCAAATATAGTCTAACGCGGTTAAAGAAGTTTTCACTTTAAAAATACATTTCCAACGTATTCACAGGCGAATCGTACCGACAACCGGGAGTACATTTAAGGTAGTTTAAAAAAAAGCGTTCTCCATACTTACCGTTGATCTTAGACAGTAAATAATGAGTGCGGTTAAAGCCACCATATCACCGCGGTGGACGACCGTATAACCTTCGCTCAATTTACATCACACGCATACAACTATATGTTATACTCGCGACTTTGTATGTGTTATCACAATTAAGTTTCTTTGAGCAGCTAAAGTTAATATTCTTAATATTAGCCTACTAATTTATCTCGATACGATACTAATTATGAAAATAATCTATTGTTGGTATTATATTGTTGGTTTTATAATCAACAACTAAGTAACCTACAGGTCAATAGTTGAACAAAAAACACAGGTTACTGTCGACAGAAGTAAAAACTCAAAATAGACCAACTTGTTTTGAGTTTTCACTTCTGGCGGCAATAGTTCAAAAATAAATAAATAATCAACAAAAATGAATCCTTGTGATTAAGCTATAAAATTCAATATTGATTACAAGCTGACGCATATTAAGCATGTTGTTCATTAGAACCTATAAGATTTTCCCCTACTAAATATCGTATAACGCGGCTAATGAAGTTTTTACTTCAAAAAATATCCTTGGGAATTGTTCATTTACATTATTTATATATTTTCTAATCTCTTAATGACACACGTGAGTTTAAAAGCAAATATAATGTTGGGATAAATTGTTTGAGTGCGTCGTTTCGGTATAATAAATACGTTAGTCTGACGCATTAATATATTTGAATATAGAACAACATATCTCGGCTAAAAGGCCCGCCCGCCCTGGGATTAAGGCCCGTCTCATTCATTTCACAAAACGAGAATTAAGTATATTACATTTTCATTTCTATAATGTTTATTTGCCTTAATTTTAACAAAATTATAATTATACATTTATTCCACAACTGGCCTGTGGTTTTGCTCGCTTTAATATCATTAAATTCCAGTTCCAGTAACCATGACAACGTGTGAGCATAATTTCTTGATAATCTATTTTTTGGGATTTGGAGTGAAGACGTAATAAACAAACTAACATTACTTAAGTTTATATTTATTATATAGTATGCCCGCCAGGGATAAAGTAGAAGGAGAAATTGATTGTTTATCAACATATGTTTTATGTATAGTAATATTTTTTTTAAATGATGTAATATTTTTGTTTCAAAGAAATAGTTTCAAATCTTGTCGATTGCCATACTAAAGCTATATGCCTTCTGCCGCATTCTTTCAACAAAAAAATTCTTGATTAAATCTTGTTACCTTAAGCCAGACACAATGACAATAATTTTTCAAATACATAAAACGAATGCATACAATAAAAGTTATCAATCGTAACTTTCTTGAATCACTTTCGAAAGCTTTAAATATTTATTTGAAGCTATTTATTTTACGACTTAAACGCAGTCGATTGTCAGTTTTAAAAGCTTTTACTTTTTCTTTGTTGCAAGCAAGTTAATTATTTAAACAATGCAATATTCCATGATTATAACTTTCGATAGATTCGTAATGCTTAGTAATTTTAAATGGCATCTTTTATTCCGATCGAACGTAAGTTAAAGAGCATTAAATTTTTATTAAAACAAGTTTTTTAGCTTAATTTTTAGACAGCTTTTTTATACTATGTGATCATATAAACTAATAATAACGAATTAACCTTTAAATTACATATAAACTATTCTATTCAAGGCTGTTATCTCAAACCCTTAGATGTAGTTAATTACTCTTCTGCATAGCAAAGATATTAAATCTTTAACTTCAGCTAAATTGTAATTGTATAAATGGGCCGGTACGACCAGGGAAGTAGCACAACTTCACAGAGTATGTGAGTGTGGTGATTGGTAGCCAAAGTTATCCTTATCGCCTTCCCAGTAGATTTGAACAGATCCGATATCAGATTTTTTATATGAAAATTCCACCTCATAATTAAAATGTTTTATTTTGTATACGGCCCACATATATAAAAACTGATATCTAGCACGAGATAAAACAACTACCTCCATGTATGGAGGGTTTAGAACTGTCAGAGTAAATTCAATAACAATAAAATCTATGCGAACAGCATCAATTAAATTGGCCGCGCGGGATTAACGGCATTCAGAACTCCATAGCAATTGATTAATCGTCAATTGATCACTTTTTGTGAGTATATTTTTTGCACACTCTTTATCTTCATCTTACCTATTGTATCACAAAAATGACCACATAATCTTTAGTAAAACAAAACGCGAAAATAGACTCTATAGCTAAGGTGTAGGGTCTAAAGATACGTTTGTGAACTGAATTAGTGGCATTGTAGTCTATTTAAATTAGTTATGATGACTTGCGAACGACTGTGCGGAAAGATAGCAAAAAGAGTATAACACTATACAATTTAATACCACAATTTTACAATGCGAATTGCGTCATTTTCTATGACGTCGCGTTTTGTTAGGGTTTTTTTCTCGTCGGAGCTTAAATAGAGGCGGGATTATCGGACCGTTATACTAACAATCTTAACTTCTGTAGCAGTGGCTTCCGTGTGGCTTTTTTTGCTAAGATCTAAGGTCAACAACACTTCTCGCGTGATGGTTCGCGAAATAATTTGTTTTGTCTTGTCAGAACAACAATAAACACAAAGTTCTATGCAAGATTTTATGTTAATCAAAAGGAAGAGAATCTCAACTTACTTGCACTATACGAATGTAGGAACGAAGAAATTTTAGTGACGCTATTATCATTTCCTTGAGATTTAATTAACGGGTAATTTACAGTTTATGTCGGTGGATGCAACTTTACGTTAGTGTTACTAATAAAATTCTTGTCCACTGCTATTTTGAAGTGAAAACTTCATTAGCCTCTTCAGAAAATCTTTTAGATCCTTATTTAAATTTGGAACAATTTCCACGAACTTTATTTCATTTATTTCTGTTGTATTTAATTTTGAATTTTATTGATTAGACACAAGGGTTAATTTTTGTTGGTCATTATTTATTTATTAATTCGCGTCATCGGCGGAGGACTTACAATTTATGCTGAATGTAATGAATGATTCATTGGAACGTAGAAGTATCAAGATGAACGTAGATAAGACGAAAATTATGGTGTTTGAAAGAGAACAAATTAGGACAGTAATTGATATAAATGTTAATGGTAAAAAAGTGGAATAGGTGGAAGAGTTTGTGTATTTAGGATGTATGTTTAGTAGAAATGGTAGACACTTAGCTTAGCTTTATGTAGATACTAATCAAATAACAGATGAGGGTATAAATTTCTTACGCCGTGTCTTATACTATATAGCTTGGTTGCCGTAATGTTACTTCATTGTTCGTATCTACTTTTATTCCCATCCTTAGTTTTGATCATGCAGATGTTTAGTGCTCGTCTAATGAGTACTTCGCAGCGGCCGCCGAGGATGCCGTGCAATTCAAGTTAATTTAGCAGTAATAAACAGGAAGCAATATGAGCAGTGCCAATGAAATAAAACTTTATTATCCCTTGCACGACAGTAAAGACGGCTATTCACGGACCAGATAAAAATCTCATAAATTAATCGCGCACAAATCATCTCCAACTGCGAATGGGTAGTAAAAGTACACGCATAAAATGTAATCAGAATCTTTATCAAGGTAAAACATGAGTTTACAAGTAATTTTATTAGCACCATAAAAGTTATATGCAATTATGAAAGTGTTTTACGCAGGTTGATTGAGATCGTCTCAAGTTAATGTATAGTGGACACCGTTTCATAAAATAGGAGGCAAAGGAATGAGTGTTTCATTCCTGATTTAAAGTGATCGTTGGCCGGAAATAGATTATCCAAAACCCGGAAAAAAAATATCCGGATAAAAATAAAAGATAATAAAAAACGGGATTGAGTAAGGTAAGACAATCGGTTCTTAAGCGTATTAATTACAATTAATTATTAAGAAGAAAGTATTGTTAACAAACTTTATAACTTATACTTCTAAAGTAAATAAAAATAAAAGAATTTATTATTCGTTTTATTACATAACCAGAACATTGCTTATAACTTTATTTAGACAGGAAAAGGCAATAACGCAAGTGCATTTCTTAAACCCCTGTCGGAACTTCTGTGGCAGTCCTTAACAGTAATTTGCTCTCGCACACGCTACATTTAATGACATATCAAAACATTTTACTTGGGATATTCCTACCAAGTCAAGTTTTCTTTTTAGAAATCATTTTAACGGTTATGTGGGAATGTTCATGGTTAAATTTTAAATGAAATTAGCTTTTGTAAACGTTACTTTTCCGTATAATTAATAAGTTAAGACGTTTGGTCGTTTGCCTCCTTCGAACATAAAAGATTATCGACATGTTATCCTAGTAGTTAAGTAACTTTGCTTATTTAATAAATAAGTTTATAATGTTGGTGAAGTAGTTAAGTAACTGTGACGGGTGGTTTTAACTTTGAACCTTAGCCGAACCCTAGCATAATTCTATGATAGAAAACCTAAACTAAACTATCATTATAGTCTTCCATGAACTTAAATTAAAATTTAATATTAATTCAAAAGCGCCAATCGCCTAATGGTTGAGGGTACGGAATACCGAACATGAGGTCGTGGGTGTGAATCCGCCATTCCTCTATTACACACGAACCATATCCTTATGAAGCTTAAGCGTGGTCCACACGAGTGTAACGTGTGTAATGTAATCCATCATGTAATGAAACACGAATCTAAGCTGTAGACGGCACTACGAGCCTTACATGTAACGCTGGCGCTTGCCGGGATCCATCGGCGGTCAGTTTTAAGCACAAACACAAAGTCCTCACGCTTAATATCTTACTTTTATTTTTTTCTAGTGATTCACGTTGATTTCGCAGGTCGTCCACACCTTGTTTTGGTATATTGTTACACGTAATCTTACATAAACTGTTGCACTCGCATAGACCCCCTGTTAGTTATATAGTTATATATTGTTAATTACCAGTAGTCTGCGGTGCAGCTATAGAACTGTTTGTCAGTCCGTGCATCAATCACATGTGGGCGTTCATTACCTCTGGCGCTGTTAGCCGCTTCTGAATTAAGTCTAGTCTGATTTGCCCCTGCGTGGAATTCTCCGTGGATTGCCTCGTTTAATTTCACGCTCACTAAAGCGTACCGGTGCTCATTGCAACTTATATACGTACGTTTGCAGACGTATTTATTTTCTCGCATTTTTTTTTTATTTAGTCTATTGTTCTTTGTTTATTCCGTAAAGTAATTCTAGAAATAATTTTTTAATTAAATTTCCTTGTACCATAATTTAAGGGACTAAATATTATTTTGGGTTATTGTTATGAGTTATTTTTTTTTGTAACAGGTTACGGGCACTATACTTTTATCCATCGATAATATACTGTTACTTTGGTCGCGGAAATGTCACTTCATCAGTGTTTTCCTTATAGTTCTTTTACTTCTCCCTTTCCTTTTCCCATCTTATATGTGGGGTTCGCACAGTTCGACCTTAGTTCATACCATAATAGGTTTTGGGTATTGTTTTTTACGGCCGGCCGTCTGCCTGATACCAACCCTCCTCGGGCATGTATATGAAATATTAGTAGATTATCGAAATAATTTACTAATATTTATTTTTAACCATTCTCAACCAAGCTCAAACTTTGGTTGAAAATGGTTCACGACAATAATCGAATGAAGGATTCGAACCCACGACTATATTATGTATGTTTCGCAGTCCGTATCCTTAACCGTTAGGCTATTGGCGCTTAAGTTTTTTTTATTGTCAGTAAAAAAAAATAGTACCTGAATGTATTTTTAGTAACAAAAAAAATTCCTTGGAAATAAATCAACAACTAAATAAGCAAACATGAATGGTAACAATAAGCCACAGTAAAAAAGACTACTAGCGCCATCTATTATAATTAAATATGTCGTGTCCGTGAATTCGTATAAAAATCGCCTAAAGTATATCGCTTTCAAATAATTAATTTTATAAATTAAATTCGCAATTGAAAGAATAATGATTCAGACAACGGTACCATTTTTTTACAATAGATACGTCTCAGACGTTGATCTATTGATTGATGATTAAAGCTCCCTGCAGACACGAGCCTGAGTGAGTGATCTCCGATGATTTCACTTTCAGCCGTAGCAGAACAGTTAGTGAACCGAACTAAAGTGTTGATACCGTACACCAACCACGAAGCACGTGTACAGTTCTTGCGTAGATTTGTTCCTAAATAAGCTACCAATTTAGGAATTTACTTGTATTTCACTTAACTTCAAAGTAAAAATTACCTAAAAATTTTACAACAAAAAATTCAGAACAAGTTAACAATGTGATTCACACTTTGTTAGACGACCTATACTAGGCGCATTAAGTCCATCGTGTAAAAATAAGCCTAAAGAAGGGAAAAATACTTTAACTAGAAATCGAACTTAACCACAACGTACAAGGTAACAAAACGGATTCAAGGTATTTGTAATTCTTAACGTATCCCGCAATTCATTTAGAAAAGGCGACTAAAGCCAGCTTAAGTTGTAAATTTATTACTTAATGCAAATTACTACACATCCGAGTGCAGCTTAACTCCCAGGAAATAAGTAATTTGTAAAGGAAACATTAGTGTCCTTGAGTTAGAACGAGGAAAATATCTAAAGAAATTATGTTGTTTTATATATGTTATATTTGCTTATATTTAAGAAACGCTTAACACTTTGTTTTTAAAAGTTCACATACTTGAAAATCACTTAGGTTCAAGAGACCATGTTTATTTTATTTTTTAATGTACGCAGTACTTTTTAGTTA
Organism: Papilio glaucus; assembly: GCA_000931545.1. Taxonomy (NCBI): domain Eukaryota; kingdom Metazoa; phylum Arthropoda; class Insecta; order Lepidoptera; family Papilionidae; genus Papilio; species Papilio glaucus. The sequence goes on from JWHW01011813.1 coordinate 85,234, forward strand.
AATGCATAAACGAATTCTTGCTTCCTTCTAATTTAAAATTGATCTAAGCTTTGATTTATATTTTGTAAATACGAATGTCAGTTTGAATGTTACGCTTCAACTCCTGAACGACTTAACCCATCATCAGGAAATTTCGCACATATATTGTCAAGGGTACAGATGACATGGGATACTTACAATTTGAAAAACAATTTCCTAGGTACATAAAACCTTCATTTGCAATATCGGTTGCCATGGTAATATATCACGGTTTGACAAAAACAATTTTTGACAACTTAAGTAACGTACTTACAATTCGAAGTTATTGTACGCGGAATAATCGTACAAAAATTACCAGGTTAAAAATGAGAAACGAATGCGAAGCTGCGGGCAACGGCTAGTAACATATTTCGCGGAGAACAAACAAAACATTTCAAGGTATTCGATAAATTTAGATAAATTAGTGTTGGGCATTAGATATAAACTGTACCCCGCATTAAACTCGTTGCCGATTTCTGTTCAGTTCGTGATGTCGACGCGTGCGGTCGTGGCGAAATAGCCATTGATAAGACGATATTTGCCCCACAATAAAATCTCTAATCACGACGGGTTAGGTTAAATACTAAAGTTAAAGTAAAATTCAATATAAATACTGTAACGGAAAATTCATACCTCTGCCGTAAAGAATCGTAATTCATTTTTTATCTAACTAAGCAAAAACCACTTAAAGGACATTTGCTCGATGTTCAGGTATACTTCATTATTGTAATATACCTGAATATCTATCAAATAAGATCTGACCTAAGAAATATGAATTGATTTCCGATGGTCAAAATGAGAAGTAAAAGAACCTATTTACTCCCAGATTCAATAGACTTCTCTTCACTTCAAATCGAAACACAATACCGACAATAAAGTTGCAAATTGTTTTACTAATTAAATAAATATCTAATTACGCTACGCCACAGAAGAAATTGTCAAATCAAATCTTCAGATACGCCATTACACTTTAATCAGTAAATAAAATCAAGTCGGTAAGCTCCCAGAAGATTAACTACTATGTCAGGAACAAACGAATGATAGATTTACCACTTAAACTACAAAGCAATTTCAAATCTCAACGAAATATCTTTAATTAGTGTTCTTCGATTATATACCTTATTACCAT
>JWHW01011813.1:96554-168179 GCA_000931545.1 Papilio glaucus
ATGAATCTGAAGGGAATATATGAGATGATATCAAGTTTTACACTGCATTTACACTTGTCTCTTTATCTCGTCTCTCACGGTTCGATTTACAATTGAACTCGGCTTTCCCGGACGCGACCCGAATAAATCAGCAACCACTATTGCGATTATTGGATTTTAATTACTTAATTGCACGGATTAGCGGCATGTGTAATGACTGAAAGATGAGAGGTCAAAGGAAAGTGACGAGTGATTACTAGGGTGACATGACGTTTGAAGGTACACTTTATTGAGTTGTTTTAAATTCATTTAATTATATTATTTTATTATCTAATAGAAAATATAATATTAACTCATAGCACATTAAAAGTATACGGTAATCAGAAGCAAAACCTTAAGCTTTACAATAAAAAAGTCATTACGCAAATACATCCAAAGCTCTACAATCTCAGTCGGTAAAACTTAATACGCTGACCAGATATAAAATAAACAATAAAAGAAACGTTTACAGCGAAGTGCCTCGTAAAATTTTAAAGTTATTCGGACGTAAACAACGCAGTAATACAAACAGAGAAAGCCTCGTTCGACAACGTATATTAAACAATTCGTTTACAGATTCGGCGTATACAAATAATTAAATTACTTTTTCAAATATATTCCATTACAGAAAGTAAAAATTTAACATATGTTTCGTAAGTGAAAAGTAACAATTGAGCTACTTATCTTATATAATGCAGTCTAAAATTATTATTGATTTTAGTTTTGATTTTGATACTTTTTTTATTAAACGAGCAAGCGGGTCACCTCATATTTAAGGACCGCTGCCCATAGCCATCCTCAACAAGCAAATCATTTGCATTAAAGGTATTTAATGGACAGAAGGAGGGTACAGACAGGAAAAAAGGAATATCCTTTTCCTATTCCAATACTACTATAATAAATCTAGTCCACGATACTGCGTAATACATGGTTACCCTGTCAAAGGGCTATTTACGAGTCATATAAAGCGTAAAGAGAAGCAAGAAAGTGAAATCTTTTCACTTTTCGTTGCCGTCAATTCGTTTTATTATCGACATTAATAATGTTGATTTATTTAATTAATTAATCAAACGACCGGTTCCCACATTTTATATCCTTATCTATTGATCTATGGCCAACTAACGATAAAAAAATCTTGTCAAACGAGTAGTAAACATTTTTCAAATGTCGTCAAAGATTAATTTAAATAATAAAGTATTGAGATATTTTTTTGTTTTAACATCAATCATTCTTGTTTAATTTTTGTATAATATGCTAAAACTAATTATTATTAATTAATTATTTATTAGATTGCGTAAGAAGTAAATGTCATCACGATTTGACCTATTAATAAAAGATTTATGTAACGATAATGATTTGTTATTTATTTTATCATTTTGTTTTAAACAAATGACTTTTTTTAAAGTTGATGAATTACTTTGAACAATCCTAAAATAGTGTTGTATTGTTTTAATTTTCACTTGTCACTTTGATACTTTATGGGTTTATTGCCTGAAGGGCCTTAACGCTTAAAAGGTCTTTATTTTACCTGAAAATCCCTTAACTCCATAATCTCATCAACCATATTGTTAAAATATTCAAACGTATTAACTTTCTAACTAGTTAAATATACATTCTAATTCATAATCATTGTATGTAAATTTGTGATTACGTTAGAAAAATACAAAAACGTTTTCCTTCAATACTTTCATTACATATTCGTATTTATTGTCAACAGACAGAATTTTATATTTTCGTTTCACTACACTAGCGTTCAATTATTCAGAGAAAATTCGGAGTACCCTCATAAGTTACATGAAAACATTACCATTGCCCTCAGATAAATAACATTAATTCAAACAAGATGGATCGCTATATCCCGAACGGGACTTTCACTATATAAAGCTGGCTATTCAATAAATATACATATGTTTCTATTCAATTTGTACAAAAGTTATGTGTAGATATGCTCATTTATTTTATAGTTGGCTGAACTATAGAAGAATGTGAAGACTCTTTGTGTTTGATTTTCCTCCTTCATACACCTCCTGTTTGATAGCAGCTCAAGGATTAATCCGACTCAATTACAATTAAGATCCGTAATTCTGCCTACCCCTCTGGGGTAACCCAGATAAGGCCATCTAGCGCATATTTCGTACTTACAATTCTAGCCTAAAGATATTGACGTCAACAATGACATGAGACATGAGATCCGGTGACTTCAGAGCGGCGTTCTTATACAGTCTACCAAACATACGTTGTGAAGTAACATAATGTGATAAAAAAAAAAAACTTAATAACCGCAATAAACGCAGTAGCGCGACGGACGCACGCGGGGAAGTGAGACGTGAGTGGGTGGGAGCATCACATTCACTCATGTTTGATATTATTGTGCACGTGTATGTTACTAAATTATAGTGGGTAGTCATTCAGCAAAACACTAAATTGTTGAAATACCAAATATAATGTTTCATAATCCATAGTAAATTTAACTCCATTTGCAACAATATACGAACTCGAGCGTGTTTGATTCAATGCGCAAGTGTTAAAGAGCCATCAAATTCTTTGAAATATTGCCTACGCTTGAAGCAATAAACAGAGTCAAACTTAATTCAGCTTTTATGGCACAGAGCGCTAAGAGGGAGTGAAAGATTGATCTGTAAAATGTTTTCTTTGTTGCAAAGTATACAATATAACATATATTAAAGAATAGTTTCATTTATGTTATTTCCATTATACTAATAAGATAAAGCTGAAGAATTTTTCGCACTAATTTCAGAAACAACCAATCGGATTGAAAATGTTATTTTTGTTTTTGATCGCTCAATTATTATTAAAGGTTTTAGGCTATATATCGTCACGCTTTGATACTTATATGCCAAGCAAAAAGGAAAAGCACACCTTATACTTATAATGAGATGAAAAATAGGTATGGTGAGATCAAGTCGAAATTTGTAATCTTCTAATAAAACTTCAATAGGCTTTTAAATATTTATATAGTATATATAAGGCAAATATCATAGATTATATTAATATTACTTAATATATTTAATTGAGGTTTTTATTAAAATGCAGAAGCCTTCAATGTAAACAAATTCTCCGAATTTGAAAACTATTTCACTTGCTAACTAGGTAATTTTTCACGGAGAAGTCTAGAAGTCTGGGTGTAGGTAACACACAAGATCGTCGTAGGTTTTTAATAGGATCGGTTTTGCGTGTAGATTTTTTTCTAACGATTTAATTTCAGTTCTGGCCTTAATTCTACTTTCTAATGTAAATTATACTACTTTGTAGTCTTCGTAATATTTTTGGTTCACTTTTCTCTTTTAATTTTCTCATTATCATTTTTACCCACAATGTTGATGTCAAATAATTACTTCAAGTTGCTCCTAATTTATAATGAAGAAGGTCTCTTATTCCATGTGAGGCTGAAGTTGCGCCTTATACAGCTGCAGGCGGTGGGCTGGCAAGAAATACCGCTTCGCTGCACTTGAACACACCAAGCTTTTTGGAGACCGCCAAATAATAGTTAGAGGCAAACATTGACCTACCATAGACTTTTTTCACAGATAAAACCAAATAATGTAATAACTACAAAGACTAATGAAATAAAAATGACCTGAATACTTAAAGATATATTTAAACAATTTGCAATCAGTAACCTAACTTGACAAAGATACATGTAAAAGCAAGCGATAAATAGGAACGTGAGAAAAAGCAGCAAATAAATATATGTGCATAAGAAAAACTGCTTATGCAAAACTTAAGTCAAGTTAAAGTACGTGATAAGTGACCAAAAGTAGGAAGAAAACAAATCACAGCCCAGACGCCACGCTCGGATTTCGCATTCTAAATCGATTAACGTACATATGTATTCAATTGAGTTTGCTTGTCACGTAAGCGCAGGCGACAAATCCGCCCTCAGAATTATCCTTTATTACTTTCGCTTGGTATATCCTCCTATAACGTAATTCAATTATTACAGCGTACATGCGTATGTATGTAATTTCGTTGCTTTTAGAGGTCGTCGTCACGTAGTTCGTAGTTATCACGTTGCTTTTAGAGGTCGTCGTCCTCCTGTGTAACCCGTTACTTTTTTTAATGTGAGAAAATGCCTACGTATATCTGCCCTTGCGGTGGTTTTGTCGCACTCGCACCGACTAAAACCTCATAATGTTACTCCCACACTAGAGGGCGCTACGAAAACGCTCTCGCACACACCCATGGCCTTGCCTGTACCAGCAGCCGAGGAAGCTTCATATGTGGGGAGCATAAGTCTCCCCACTTCAGTAGAAAGGCGCCCTTGACAAGACACCAAGCGTGCCCCATCCGCGGTCCTTAGTCCTGTATGACGGAGGTGTCAGTTTCGGAGGGAAACTGACACCTCAGGGAATGGGGACCAGAAAAGCGAGAGCTGCCGCATTCCCAGCCCCCGAAAGCGGATCTAGTCTTAGGTACCGCCACCAAGTTTGTCATCAAACGCACTGTAATTTTTAAAACTTCATTTAGTGGACAGTAAAATTTCGTTTCGGCTGCGATCTGTTCTCAAGTAATTAGTGTTTATAAGATAAAGTGCAAAAGAGAATGCTCACTGTAGAATTGCTCACCGATGGCGGCGCGGGGCGCAGCGCGCCGGGGGGCCGCCGACAGCGCCAGCAGCGCCACCGTCCACCACCATGTCATCACAACCACACCTGCAAATAATAAATAAATAAACATGCGCTCACGCTCAAAACCCAGAGGGGTAGACAGGTTACGGATTTCCATTTGACGCGATCCTGGCACACCTCTCCTTCTTCATCCATCCACGTATACCAGCTCGTCGGTTATGGGAACTAACTGATCGTTCTCTTTCTCACTATGATTTATATTTATTTATGTAGATACGGTTTTCAAATTTGCTGCTAGAGCAATATAACAATTTTATGAGCTAATTATTGAATTTAGACCTAGAAGGTCCACCAAGTTGACGCAGTGTAAGGTAGGCCTCAAACAATATGAACCGATGACCACCAGATGAGAACTACATGCTGGAGGGACGAACGGATGTGGTACGAACGGTATCTTTGTGGTGATTTATAGCTACAAAGAAACTGTCCACATCCAGCCTACGTCCAGGAGTGGGCATGTATCAAAAGAAAATAAAGAAGAGACTTTAAAATCTTGAGGAGGATTGAGATAACTCAACGAAGGTCCTCCTTATAGGTAGTACGTTAAACGTATGGTATTTATAGTTGACTGATTTCGTCGTATATAAAAATAATTAAAGATCTACTATGTCTGAATCAAACGAAAAAAATATCAAAATGAAATAGAATGTTCATTAAATTGGATATAAAAGTTAAGGCAGCTAGATACGTTTTCTTTCGGTAAATTACTTTCTCGAATGAAATCCGCCACCTTCAGGTCCTGCCCTGAGATTTACCGAGAATGGCAATTACCTAGAAAGACGGACCTTGATCTGGAGACTTCAGTACGGTTATCTTATCTTTATATTGCCAATACATGTGCGCTAATCATTGATTGTAGACTTTTAGTGACTTAGTTAATAACTATTGATCTTAGTTAATAACTATTGATGATAGATAAAACTAACAAAACAAACAAAACTACAAGATTTAATGAAGAGCGACGGCACTGATCAAGACAAGATAATATTTATAATATTAGAGTTAAAATAGTCCAGTATATAAATAGCGTTATTAGTAATGAATAGGATTTTTACTCTGTGGGGTTAGCACAATATGACCGTAGTGTAAACTGTATAGATTTTGACTAGTTATACAGTGCAGTTACAGTTATCTAACGCTAAACATCCTTGGGAATAATTGGTTTTACTTATTCATTCTAGCAGTGTTTGCAGTAATAAATGTCATTTATAGTAATTATAGTCCATCTTTAAGATAAGCTTGCCAAAATAGGACGTTTTATATTTCGTAGAGTAAGGTAAATTTGGCTCATAGGTCGCTGACATGATGCGGCTATTTCTACAGAACAAGGCAATAATCATAATTTAACCACGAGTTGGTTTTCGTAATTATCTATTTAAGTATGTATTTACAAAATAAAAGTGATATATCATTTATCTGGTTTTTATAGTACGAGCTCTACTTAGTTTGGGATCAGATTGCCATGTCTGAGTAATTTCCTAGGATATAAAAAGATATATAAAAATACGGTGAACTGCTAATTCGTTTCAAACAGCTTTCATAAAAAAAAATAGACACCTTCATGAAAATGAACACACTCCTTAAACACTAGCAACGTAAACATAACTTTTTATGTTATGGATGATCACTGACAACAACTTATCTAAGTTGTTTGCACGAATTAAAACTAGTCAACAACTTACGTACTTATAACCGGCGTATAGTTCTCCCACAAATAATAAACTCAAAGAGGCAGCGCGTCGGCTTTATCGTATTGGCATGGTTTAGTTCGAACCAGTTATTAAGGTTTATGTTGATGACTGCAATCGTAAATAGCTTGAGCATTTACACGTTATCACTTAGCTGTCCATTAAACGCTTATTACGGATGATTCATGCCACCGAGGCGAATGTTAGCCCGATAGGATCAATATAGATCAAAGTGCATTAAGGTTTTAAATGGCCAATGGAAATATTTTGCAAGATTAGAGAAAAGCAAGCCGTGCCACTGTGATAGCAGAGCATAAAACCCAAGACGATAATCTACTCAATTACTATGAAAGTTACATAATTGTACTTTTATCATGTTTTAAATTTATATTTTTTATTATATTTTCACATATAAATTTAGTCCTTATTACCTAATAAGGACTGCTGACAGAAGTGAATACTCAATGTGGGAAGGCGCGACAATAGTTTGTTATAAATAAAAAGAAAACAACCATGTATCTTAACAATAAAATTCAAAATTGAAAACAAGAATAAAAATGAAAAAAAAAATCGTCGAAACGGTTCTAAATTTAAATAAGCATGTTGAGTTACCCTACCAAATATCGTCTAACGCGGCGAAAAAAGTTTTCACTTCATAAAACATTTACTTATTCACTTAAACGTTCTTAACTTGAATTATAATCACGTAGCATAATATATATTATCCCAATAATTAGATATCTCATCTCGTCTTTACTTCGACTTAATTGAAGTGAGATAACGAATTAATAAAAGTTGGACCATAGATTATTGATTTATTTCATAAAATGTGACGTAGTATATACAGTAGAGTAGGCACATTCATCTATAATTTTATTATCGTTTCATTGTGAACAATACAATGCTATACGAATTTATTCCTGTTGAATTTTTCGCTGTTCCAGTTTCCCTATCAGATCGTCGTGCTGGTTTAGTAGCACAAAGCGATAACGCCCAAACCACCCGTGTTGTTACCGACGTACCACTCGGTTATGGTAATAAATATGGACTGTTAACGCTTGTAAATCAGTTTTTATCATCACTCATACAAACGACGCTTTAACAAGTAATTCATACATACAGTAATTGTTATCTCATTTATATCTTAAGATTTTTACAAGCAATTATTTTTAAAAATTGACTAATACTCTGGTAATGCATTTCCATCATGATAAGACTATGTAACTATAAATTGTCCGTATATAATAGCTATCAGTTATCAAAGGAAAGTTTGGCCTTCGCGATACAGGCTATGCTTACCTGAGATCTCACTGCCGAAAATATTCAGATAAAAACATGTTATCTCTTTCTTACTCTTTGAAAAAACTGAGATGGTAACATGTTTTATGTGAATGTCTATGCAATGCGAATTCATAGTTAATAATACTAGCTAAAAGTGTAATCCAACTTTGTCTACCGTTTGAAGGTCACATTTATAAATTATAATTAAAAAAAAATGACAGAAAAGTTTGATGTAAACAAGGACTGAAATTCCTTGATATCTAAACACCATCTGGATCGGGAGTGAGACTTTGAATTTATTATATTTAAAAACATAAAATAATCACATTGAATATAACATCTTAGATTATTTAAATTTGTTAAGGTTTCATCGACAATAGTACACGGGAATAAGTGCAGAACAGACCGCAAAATTACTTCAGCATTTCTTCAAAAGAAACGTGGACGTTTTCAATCAGCTCCAACAGTTTCCTTATTATCATAATACAAACGACATTTCTGGTAGATTGCGTTAGAAAATTGTTTTCCGAGTCAATCCAGAGAGCACTCCAGTTTCGTACCTTTACGCTTGAGTAAGTCGACGGGAAATTGAACGAGTTTTAAATCTCCAGCTCTCTCATTCTATTTCTCGAATATTTGGATATTTTTGCTCCATGCTCCCGTATTATGCAAGATTTGATAATTTCTTATATTTCATGAAAAGAGATTTATTTAAATATAATTTGAAATGTATTTAAAATCGATAGCCGAATCTCGATCTCTACTGACGAGTTCAAATCCCGACTGATTACACACCTCTCTCGCTTCTTCTACATTCATACATGCTCATCGGTTATGAGTACTTTTTAAATTATATAGAGCCACTAGAATAGAGCATATAAATATAAGCAATATTTTTGAAACACATAACAGTACGCTAGTCTTGCCTAGTAATCGAATTTACGACTCTGTTCACTACAAATCTATGTTCCTCTATATCAAAATTCGTACTTCATCATCTTGATACTTTCAAACTCTGATATACGTAATACTTTAAATTACTACTACCCATTTCCTGAGTACTGGGAATCAATCTTAAATAACAGTGATATACACTCATTATAACAGGCTAGACAATAAGAGCATACTGTAGAATAATTATTCGCAATCAAGAAATGTAAAAATTGAGTAAATCATGATGAGATAAAGTGAGATACGAGCGCGACTAACACGTTCATTAGTGTAAGACAGGCGACATGTTTTTCCGGTGATCGGGACATTGTTCTCGTGACTCATGTGTCACTGGTGTATACTGTGTCAATAGGTGACGAGAATACAGTTTCTCCCACGCGTGGTAGACTTGCTCCTTATAGTAGTGACGGGTGAAGAACCAGCGAATATTGAATGGGCCCTAATGTAGGATGCGAAACAGAAGATAAAGGTCAGACAGTCACTGAATGACGACAGTGTGACATTAGAACATTCTAGTTCTTTGCTATATCTACCTTTTAGCTAAGACACCTAAGAGGTTTGTCCCAACATTGGAAATTTTACGCACCAAGTCAAATTTGGGAACCATTGCCTTATTGTACATACTTTACCGATCGATTCTAAAATACGCCAGTATATGGTCGGCCTAGACATATCAACTGTCATGAAAAAGTGAACTGAACGAATCATTTATTTAGTTTGCGTGATGTAGGTATGTTAAAATTTCAATTAAAATAATTATTGTTAAGTGTAATCACGTTCCATAATTGCCTAACACAGAAATTGCAGATAATTAACCATTCACGTCAGTTCAACCAATTTAACGAAGAAAACCATAAGGCACTCGGTACCTTTTGACGGCCGGATGAAAATATAACCGCGTGTCGGGGCGATTGGTCACGACTGAGCTTGCACGAGTTAATTGCCCATCGCGGCCCATCATTACTTCACCAGACCATCGATCAAGTGAAAACGTACTTTCGTTTATTGGAAAATATGCACTAGAATCGGAAGCGTTGCGAGTGCGATTTCAAATTAGACGGTGGTAGCCTTTGATTGCTTTATCGTGTTGGATGTTAGATGCTAGATATTATGTATATTATTAATAGTACTATCTTAATAATAGTAGTAGGATTCTGACGGAGATTACTGAACGATTCGCACTTGTAAGTCGTTAATATTGCACGATATAATAAAAGTTTTTCCATGTTATTTGTGGGCTGAACAGAAGTAAACATACACTGTACCCAGAACAATCAAATGAGTTACAGATGCGTTGCTTACTTTTAATAGAGAGAATAGGGATTACACTGGAAAAAGGATTTTTCCTTCTTCTATTTATCCACTCAGCTGTACAAGCCTCTTCCCCTTCCCATCCTATCCTTTATAAAAAAGATGGGAAGGTGAAGAGGACTGACATAGGGCCTCCGGCACCTCTCTCAGCAGACGAAGCGCAGAAGCATCAAATACTCCTACTACACGCCTGTCTTCTTTAAGGTCGTGGTATTTCACCTGCCGGACCATTCTTGTAACAGATGTTGTTTTTGCAGGCTTCCACTGTTAATATGTAGGTATAGATCGATTATATTTTATCTTTACCTAATTACAGACATTATTCGTTAAACAAAAATTAATTAAATACAACAAACTTAGAAATTTTTAACATAATATCAAAGGCAAATGACCCAGCCAATCTTAGTTTAAAAGCTTTCGCTACGCCGCACCAAACTCTGTCGCCTTAAGCGATACAAGATCGAAAGTAAAACTCTTAACCTGTGTTAATTCACTCGTAAAAACTGCTATTACAAATTCGAAAGTTAATTATCTTAAGCAGTCGGCTTCAGTCTGTATAAGGGCCCATACTTCCACTTAATTCAATATGGCAAAGTATCTTTACAATGTTGTACTGGTCATGTCACTGATGAAGTTTTTACGCGCAATTCCATTGGAAATATTTACTGCATTGATGAATTTTAAATAAGATACGTAAGGTCTTACAGCTTTACGATTTCGCACCGTATAGGTAAACTATGTGGTAAAAAGTTAATTTTATTTTGGCTTGATTTTATTTCAAGAAGCGAGCCTATCTCTTTCTCAAAGACCGGCAAAGCATCTGCATTTCCTCTGATGTTGCAGGTGTCCATGGGCGTAGTTGAGCACCGCGGTTTCCCACCACCTTCGTTTGCCACCTTCTCTTATAAAAAACAAAAAAAAACTAATATTTATCTCTGTCTTCGAACAGATCGTGATCAGAATCGAGAAGTTTTATTCGCTTATGTGTTGTTATGTCAATGTCAAAAAGTCGTAAAAGAGTTTTGTCAGAGTTAATTTATAATACAAATGAAGCAGCTAAAGACATTGGCGATCGAAAAGACCCTAAAACGTTCCAATGGACGTATATTCTTTTGTTCACGTCTTGTGTTTACATTTACGGTTAAGTGACAATCACTAGCTGTCTGACTGAGGTGAAGTAAGAAGAATGGCTAATAATGAACATCAGATGGAACGAGACAAAGAAATAGTGAATCGCAAGAAAGATCACATCAAAGAAAACACCCGTAGTGACCATTCATACACCGTGGTCACACTGCCGAAAACATTGTCACAAAAACTATTGTTATCTTTCTCTTCCTCTCTGTTTTATGTGAATTCGGCAGTGTGAACTCACGGTTACAAAGAACGAGAGGGATGTTATGCAGTGCATTTTAAGCGTACTAAAATATTGAACAGAGCATCGCTTATAGTTATCAAGACACGGTAATATCTGTATGTATCATTAATAAAATCATTGTTTAACGCTTACTTATTTACAATATATTTTATAAAATCTATATAACTAACAGCTATTCTAATATATATAAAAAAATAGTCCTCCTCCGGTTCCGGAGTCCTATGATTCCAGACACCAGTGGATACAGAGGGAGGAACTTTCTTACAATAAAATTATTATTATTTTACTCACAATTCACTAATATCTGAAATGTATAACTCAAGTTCAGTTCATATATCTCTAGTTATCGTTTTGTTTCGTGCAACATTTACATAAAACACACATTCCGGCGATGCACTTATGTGGGTCATATGTAAATTGCGTACGTGTATTTTCAATTGTGTAATACAGTCATGAATTGTCTCTGTTAGACAGTAGTATATATTAGGTAAATCTAAAGCGTTCAGATGTAATTTTATGTTTTTTTCTAGATCTCGGTGATTTGCCAGATATGAGGTGAGATAATCTTAAATAATAGTGTTAAAATCTAAAAGGTACAAATTAATTGATCTAAAATCATGAGGTATTTGAAAATTAAAGTACATCTACAAAAACGGCGACAAAATTTAAAAAGTTACAAGTGTTGATTCAATCTGTATATGTTTTTACATGAATAAAACTTTGTATAGAATAATTCCAAAAGAAAACATAAACCGAAAGCTTTATACAATAAAATTCACAACCAGAATCCACATGCAACCTGTCACCTGTCACAGTGAGCGTAATACAGCTGTCATCGTGTCATTGTTCCGTACCGACTTTCTTCAAATTCGTAATAATATTTTGACAAGTGGAAAGAGGCCTCAACTTTCTCGTCCCGTTTGATTGACAGCTACGCAGTATCAATGTGGTTTACTTTCCCTCGTTGGCAACATCTTCATTGTCTTACTGCATAACATGTTTGTTGACATGCGATCAACGCGTTACGTGTTTGTTGTTCATGAATATTAATGTATTGATGATTAATATCAACGTCATACCGAATGTATCTCAAGATTAATGTTAAAGCAGTTAATCAATATTAATCTTCCTCAAATATTAATTATTAATTCAACAAATATTAATTAATGACGATTACAGCTATTAAATAATTCTACCGAAGACATGTTTCCCGAAAAACAATTCTGTATATACCATGCGCCGCATCTTATCGCCGCCACCAAAGATGATACATACCTTCAGATGGAGCGTCCGGAACGCAAAAATAAAGTTACCTTAAGTCGCCAATTGGCAACTTCGTACAATCCAGCTCAGTCATTCGTTTCCCGCCACACGAATACAACATCTCCGTGTTTGTAATTTAAAAAATGACGGTTTGTGCCAGTTTATGCTATGAACTTGTATAAAAACGTGTACGAACTGAATATTTTATACACAATAACAATACAGCGCCATAACATGTTATAAATAAAAAAGTGTTGCTAAATTGTATTCTGTAATTTAATTTAATTTTGATTAACATTTGTATTGCGCGGCAAAAATCGAGCTTCACTTTTTAATGTTGAATTTGTATAGAACGAGGTATCTGAAGGAATATAAATCTATGACCACTTTATGTTATTTTGCTAATAACAGATGCTATCTTAGTTTCTTTTAACGATAACATTATTTATTATCTTAAGTAAAATTATAATGAGAAAAGACTTGATTTAAACTCTAAAACTACTTAACCGATTTTTTGATTTTTTTCAACTATAGAAAGCCGTTCTATCAGGAAATGAAGAAATCATATTTAATATTTAATGATTACATACATTTAAAACAATTGCAAAAACTGGTTCAACACAAAAATGGGTCACTCGTACGATATCCGATAATGTGCATTTCTAATAAACCAATCGGACGCAATCGTGCCTTACCTGCGAGCCATTTAAGTAGAAGCGTGTCTAGCCTAGTCTACAGAGACGAGGAAATCACTCTATGAAATTATAATCGACTCTTGTCTATAAGAAGAAAATTTATGTTACTATTTAAGTTATTGATAGGGCTCAAGACGTTTCTATATCCATGTAAAGCGAAACTTCTGGAACATTTTTTAGACTATAACACTAGAAGGCTCTGCATGCTCTCAAATGTCCACGGTATTGTACTGCGATCTAAAGAAAATCCGTTTCTTTTATGCATAGAATGTAATAAGTATACAAAATATGTACTTAGTAGAAATGGTATTTCTTGTAGCAAGCAAAATGTATGTTTGTGTGTCATGCTTACGGCCATAAAAAACATCTCAATAGTCTCATAAATCCCACTTTTACGTCTTTCATCTTTTATAGAAATCACAGATACGCACTCGATAACATGGATACTAATAAAACCTTGTAGCAGCTGCCAGGCTTACCACTTATCGCGCTTTTGCCATGTTTAGGCGTAAAGCGCTTTTATTGCTGCCTTATTAGAATTAAATTACTACTTATATTGATGTGTATTTGAGTAGATATGACTATAGCTGTCCGATTGAGACCGGAAAACTGTAATGATGGAGATTAGTTACTAATTAAGTTTTTCTACAACATTAATTAGCTTTTTTTATAAGAGTAGGGGGCGAACGAGCGGCGAGAACACTGAAGTGATCAACGTCGCCCATGGACACCTGCAACACCAGCTTAATTGTAATTTGATTTAATATAGATAGGGCTTAGACTTACCGATAAAACTTAAAGTTCAAGTGAGATGGATTGTGATTAGTTTATATGAAATTACAAAGTACTTTTGTGACTGATGACTAAGTTATTAAGGAAGATCATCTTAAGCTCTCACAAGAGCAACAATTAACAAATAATAAATGATTTTTTAAGAATGTGTTGAAAGTCTCTCCTTCAATGATTTAGTCATCAGTCACAAAAGTACTCAACTTACTAAATGTACCAGCAATAAACCTTTCATGTATGCCCTCTGCGCTTGGCAAGCTCAGTATTAAGGCCACAAATAGTAGTTATTGATGACAAAAAATAACTTACGCCAAAACGAAAAGAAGAAAATCTTATAAAAACGTGATGAAAGTGAGATTGTCAGTGTTCACAAAGAATAATGTCAGTAGTTATCAATAGGCGTTGAATAATAGCCAACTTAAATCAGTAATCTGACCCACTGTACGAACATTAATATTAAGTGCTTCAACAGCAGATGTGGTTCATTGCTTAAAGGTTCATTAAGGTTGTAGCGGAATGAGGTCACTTGGCAAGCTTTGCAGTAATGAACCGACTCCGTTAACGAATTTTAAGATATTTAAGATTTACTGGGAAAGTTGTACTTTTATATTTCATAGATATACTACCATAGAAATATTCTAATTATGCACGCATACAAAAAAAAACAAAAACAAAAGCAAACCCAATTTCAGGCGACACCGGACTTTAACCAAGAGTTATATAAGTCATATTGTATTATTTAAACTAATGTCTAATTTCTGATTTATATCCAAGAGTTTCATTTACAAAAAGCACGTTTAACAATTGACAATTCAAAACAAAATTAAAACGAAATAGAATGTAAATTAAATTACAAAAGTGAAAACAAACAATGTTACATTTAATTGAAACAATTACTGACTACAAAGAGACTCTCTCCTCAAATAATAATTAAATACTCACATGACCATACTAAATGCAAATTGTTTGTAGTCACTTTCTATACGAAAGTTAAAATTAAATGAAACAATTATATCATGGAATATTAAAGTAAAGACTTCAGCGCGGCGCTCTGTCAGCATAAACTCAGTGTATCATTTATTGCAATGCAGGGGTGTGCAACTGTAGGTCGTATTCGCATATCATGACATATAATTTCATACTAGGGCATACGTTATATTTAATCGAATATTTACATTTTTGTAACGCGTCTGTATAGTAAGCTGAGCCACCCCCTTTTGTCATCACTGTTACAAAATGTATCTGTTTTGTATATCTCTGTACTTTTTGATGACAATAAGAAGGTCATTTATTAAAGATATTGATGGTTATTTTTTGAAAACAGTTTACTCGTCCATCCTATTTATTGGAATAAATTGCAACGCAGTATAGTACAGTTTTTCACTTGGTGCACACTAGGTCATAATTCGTAGTGAGGAGCTGTGAGCATTATGCGCGGGCGCAACGCCGCCGAAAAGAACGAGTGAGTCATATATGTATGTATGTCTTAACGATAAGGCCATAAGACCCATGAGTAAGAGAGAGAGCGAACGAATACTCTCTGTACCGCCCCCACGTTTTACGATTCAGCATGCAGTGAGTAATGAACAATACTATATAATATTCGATTGTACAGCCCTGTCGTTTAGGTAGAAAGTGGTCTAGGATTAATTAACTAAATGCCTGTTTAAATTGTTTCGCAAGTCCGTTTATAAAGTGACACCTTCATACTTCAAGTATCTCATCGTATTATTCATAGCACGTTCAAGATAGCCGGAGCAGATAGTGAATATAACAGAACTGGCCAAGATAAATCTGAGGTCCCTCTTACAAAGTACTCCCCTCCTCCTATTTGGTATTTTCTATTTCAGTTCTATATATTATTGTAATCGATCTATTTTAATCGAATAATAATAATATATCTTTTAGTATAAATATAACAATCGTTCATTGATAGCAAGCAATTCTTACTTAGATATTATGGATACGAAAAAAACATTGTTAGATCTTATGCTACGCTTTAACGCCTTAACTTACAAAGAAACTTCCCGAGGGATAGAACAGTGTAACCTAATATCTTTTTATGATTTGGTTTGATCTCGTTATGATTTGGCAAAAAGAAAGAATCCAATAATTTGGAGACAAATTACAAGTAACCAGACGCTTTACTACTCCTATTAAGAAGTATTTAATAAATCAATTCAAATATTCAGTCCGCAGAATGACCTCATAGTAAGGAATGTAGGAATGGCTTCGATAATGAAGGCTAGATTGGAATCTTTGATACGGCCTCCAGTATTCTTGTCCAGAAGCATAGAAATAATTAATAGCTTATTATATTCCGATGCTATTTCAGAATAAAATATTTAGGTCATCAGAAACAGATAACATACATCAGATTTTAAGATGTCAAGATATTTTAGATTTTCTTCGTACTTTACGTTCCTACCAAAGATCTTGTTATGACTATACTTATATTGATGATCTACTAATTTTTGCCCGCGACGTCGCTTCGACTATTTCCTACCTGGATTTTTTTTAACTTGATTTCGCGTATAATAACTAGGAATTAAAGATAAAAGTCAAAATATTGTTATCAGTTGCCATGGTGATGTGTGAAATGTCAAGAATGTCAAGAAGTTGCCATCCTATAGTAGTTTATATTTTTTCTATCCCTCGGGATTTTTTTCGGGATAAATGGTTTACTATGTCTTTTTTTGTACCCATGATAATTTGTGTGCCAAATTTCATGATGATCCGTCAAGTCGTTAAGGCGGTAAAGCGTAACAAACTCGCATTCGCATTTATAATGTTGATAATAGTTAATAATTAAATGTTTTAATACATTGAACATTAAGATACAGACGTTCCGTTAATTTAATATTTAATTCATGATCTTCAAAATAACAAACAAATCAGTTATCGTATGATGATAAAACCATAACAAAGTATTAATTAATTTAAATAAATCCATATACCTATTATTTGCATTTAGAGTGGAATATGAGAGTAAATGGATATTGAATTAATTCATTTTCACAGAGCTCCGCCTGCGAGTAACATAGACCAATGCCGTAATAAATAGTGATGTGCTGTTCTGACAACGTCAACTTAATAATTTAAAAAAAATCACCTTTTTTCAGTATGTATTCCCACTGGACACAGGCCTCCTGTCCGAGAGAGGGAAGGGGCCGTAATCTACCACGCTCTCCCAGTGTTGGTGGATGTCACATGTCTTTGAATTTGGTGATGTTATCCCGGTTTCATCACGATGTTTTCCGGAAGAAGCGGTGATGAAATAACTCACAAAAAGTAAAGCTTGAGTTCGAACCCGCGACCCTTCCGTACGTAAGTCGGGGCCTATACCACTGGGCCACTATTGCTCAACGTTAGCTTAGCAAAGAAATATTGAAATTAGGACATAATTCTATACTTCGTAGTTAATTATAAAGAAAACATACAGAAATATTTCTTTATTTATGGGACACAAAGTTTTCAATATTATGTTTTAAAACATTAAAACTTTAAATTTTGGGTACATTATTATAATTATTGATCTTGTAACCCCGTATTGTATTTTTGGTGATTTTACTTATTTCGTCAAAGAGAATTAATGTATGACATGCCGTCGCAGAAATCATCACATATATAAAATGATAGACACATCAAATAATCATTTTTATGTTTAAAAATTGAGCAGATTTTGACATTACATCCTACTATATAATATATTGTACACATAACATTATAAATGCGAAAGTTTGTGTGTATGGATGTTTGTTACTCTGTTGTTGGGTTTTCTCCAATACGCTTGATGCCGCAAACATTGTAGCAAGATAAATTACGTTACATACAATCAAAAAATATAAATATTATTTATTCATACTAGCACATCACTACTGTGACACGCAAAATTTACGAGGGTAATAACCTCAGTGGAAATATTAAGTTTATATAGATCGATGAACACCGGAAAACAAGATAAAGTGTAACCGAGGAACAATGTATTGGAGGTGGAATTTATCATTATTCTATATTACAACACAGTCACATTATATCCTACTGAAAATACGATAGATCTAACTTGAGCCCAATGGGTTTTAGATTGTCTTATTTCTTCTTCGTCTTTTCATAAGTAAACTTAGTCATATATACGTAAGCATACCGTTACCTTTTTTAGTTTTAGCACTCCGCTTTTATACCTTAACTGGAGTGTATTTCTGCCTATCTGTCATTTGTAATAAATTATTTAACATGACGTTTTTCTATAGAATATAACACAATCAAATACTTCAATTGGTAATCGCCAAAGCCAAGAGGATGAATTATATTAAATATTATATTATCATCACCATCATCAGCCCAAGGGCAAAGGATATCCTCTGTTGGACATGGCCTTCACCCAGGATGTCACAAACATCGGACCGTTATTCACTCCCGTATTCCTGACCAGATCGACGATCTGATTGCAATATACTTTGTAATTAATTTGCAGACATAGACACGTAAAAAAGATTTTATGCGAAAGATAAAATAGAACATATCGTTAGAAACGTTCTAGACATTTTATAACCTACAAATCTATTTTAGTGTCTTTGCCGAAACCCATATATCTTTATAATCACCAAAAGCGACTTAACCTGAAATCGATACACGTTTTATATAGCCCCTTAAAGAAAGACATTCAAGGTATATTTGAGGTGTGCCAGTATTTTTACGACCGAAAGTTTAGGGACGAAACGTTTATGGGTTGATTTTCGGGACCGTCGTTATTTCGAAATCGATAGTTCCACGAACCTCTTGGCTTGCTTTATTAATACTTCAGTTCCGAATTTCTTTAAAAACGCAGCTTTATTTTTTATATCGATTTCTTTTAAGACTGACGAATATCCACTACTATTTGTTTACATTACTAGCATTGCTGTAGTTTTGGGAGTTTCATCTTACAGAAAACCCCCTCCCCCCTCGTGTTCTCATCCCTTTCCCATCCTATTCTTATTGGAAAATGATAGGACGGGGAAGAGGAGTAGGCACAGGCATCCGGGATCTCACTCATCAGACGAAACGCAGAATACCTATTTCTACTTCAAGCCTGGCTGTAGTGAGCTCGTGGTATTTCACCGGTCGAGCCGGCCCATTCGTTTAACATATGTTGTTGTTGCGGGGTCTACCACCGGTGGCAGTAGACCGGACAGTTTGGTCTTAGAACGGATGACCGGTGGGGTCCAAAGATTTTAGAACAAGACGACATCGCGAAAGTATATCTCCCCTCAACGATCTGTTCGTGTTTGTGGGAGTTTACTGGATGAGGACACAGCGAGGAACTAATCTTTAAGGCGAGTTAAATAGAAGGCTCACTTCTAGAAATGCATTAGCTGTTAATAATGAACTAATATTATAAAAGGCTAGATATAAATTTTAAACAGTATTTTATGTAATCGTTCGTTGGTTAGACAGAGATTATTTTTGTGTGAAACTTTCTCAAGCAATCCTAATTAATGTACGTTCCCTATAGACTCCGAAACGACTGGACCGAATTCGATGAGATTTTCAGGAAATCTTCAAACGTAATTAGTGCTATCCGCGCGAAACCAGGGCGCATCACTAGTGTAATATAAATGGTTCATGAATATTTGCCAACATACTTTTTAGAAGGTTATTTAGATACATATATGTATGATTATTTAGATATATTATACCCATTATTCTTTAAAAAGTTGGTAGAGTTACATATATCCAGCAAGTCTAAATTTGAATGTGGTCCGATATGTTACGTATTTATTTGTATCGTTTGTGTCATAAATTATTTAATAAAAAAAAATTACAAACTATATGTTATTACTAAAATTAAATATCATAATCAAAATAGACTATGAATCATAATCATCATGGAAATAAACAATTACATAATAATATAATACATCTATGGAGAGAATTTAATTTCGAGAATTCGTAGTAGTGGTTACGTACAATGTGTAGACGGCTTCCAGTGAAAAATTTATGACTCGTCTGGTTTACATACAGACTATAAAGTTTGCAAGACGCTTACAAATCAGTTTTATGACTGCGGCCCTTTGTTTCAGCTAATATATACCTATTTTATTAATTACACATATCTATAGTCAATACCAAAAGCTTAGGAGTTATTGTGAAATAATTTAAATTTATCCCACTTGTGCCCATGTGTGCAGTAAAACAAAAAAAAAAGCTGAAACAAGTTGCAATAAGAAACGGCAAATGCATCTTATAGTGAAAATTGCCGTTTAAATTCTAGATTTTAAGCAATGCGTTTTGGGACAATGAAAGTTGCTTCTTAGAAATATGACAACAGCTAGAATTGTCCGAAACACGAACTATTATTTGTCTGACAATTGATGTCACTTCGTCTTTAGAAAACGCAGTCGGTTCTAACTACTCCAGTATCAGATTGACGTGCATCAAAACCTGATAGCGCGAACATTTCAAATTTCTCCAGTAATACAATAAAATGTATTGCAACATCTCACCTTTCTATATCAGAGGTATTATGACAAGATATCATCTCGATCGGACGTCTCAAGTGTCTAGTATGAAGTTTATCATTGGTAATGTTTTTTTTTGATCTTGTCATCGGTTCAATGGACGCTTTCACTTTCAGATTTGATAGATCTGTCACCTGTACTAGTGAATGTTTGCACAACCACAATGGTGGCGTTTTGATACGCTTGACGTTTACTAAATCATAAAAAATCGAATTTACTTTACTACCTGACATTTAACTTTTGTAATGATTTCTTGTATCTAAGCGAATACTTACATTGAAATTAAACAAATTTTACGGATATTATCTCGTTTTATGACGTTTCGAGTACTTTACAGCACTCAAGGTCACGACGTCCCAATGTCAGACACCTCCCAGTTCCTATCTTGACCACGAGTACTGTAAAGTACTCGAAACGTCAGGAACAAAAATCTTACATGAATTATCTTAAACTTTTATATTATTTATCATAGCTCGATAATTATTATTATTATTTCTTCTATGAGATAATCTGTAATTCGCTAACATAATGTTTCGTAAAAATGTTGCTAATGAATTTCTATAAGAACATAGTAAGTGCATCAACTCGGCGATGTATTAGCAACCGTAAAGGAAAAACTTTAATAGAACTCTCTTATGCGCAAAACATGGATGTATATAAAGCCATTTTTATTAAAAATAACAAAGCAAGACAATTTAAACAGAATTTGAAAATATATTCTCCAATTTAAAGGTTACCTTCTACAATAACCAATAATATGCACAGACAATGAGTTACGGCATTCAATGTTTTAAAATCAACTCGATGAAAAACTTTTTAAAATAAAATCAATGCGAAAACTTTTTGTCGATCTTTGTCAAGCGTGTTATTAAAGAGGACCTAAAAATCAATTTGAGCGTACAAATTGCACATAACGAGAACCTGTCCGGTAGCCGGTAGCCCGCTCCGCGCTCTGCGAATCAACAGGAAAGAAAACTGATTCGATTCGATTCTGTTGCCGAGCGGATTTGGAGGTTTAAATCTTAAATCCGTGTAAACACTGAGCTCCGTTAATGTTGTCGTCAGATAACATTGCATACACTAACAAATAATGAAAACTTGCTTAATCATTTCACTGATATTAATTATTATTTTCTATATATTTATTATGTATATAAGTTATATTAGGTACTAGTGACCCGCCCCGACTTCGCCCGGGTAGTATTGTTGTTGTATGTTGATACGATCACTACCAAACATCATAAGTTAAGTTTAGCATTAGGTACCAGTGGTATTATCAGGAATATTTCTGAACTAATAAAACGTTACTTAAGGGTCTGTTTCAAAAAGTTTGAGTAAAGTGCCAAATAAATTAAATAACACAATAAAACTTCCCGTTAAAATAGTTGGCGTTTCATAAACGAAGTTTATGTGTCAATTTGTTGTTTGTAACTGTGAGTTGGCACCGTCGCATTTTGACGTTTCGAGTTAGGGAACATGTGAGAGCATATACAATTTTTTTTTATTTAGCCTCTCTCAAAAGCATTTAAATGCAGCTTTTATGCATTATTTTGTGTTAGTTTTTGATATACTTTAAATGCATATTCTGCGAAAATTATAGAAATAATCTGTGAAATAAACCACGTAATAACATCTTTAGCTAACAGATCATCTAATTTATAATTTATTTGCCACTTTATTAACCAGTTAAGCTTATTTAGAGATTGTTAAACGCCCACGATTACTTTATTCGTCACATAGGTTGCAAGTTGTCTATTAAGGATTTAACTTAGACATCACGTTGTAGCAGATTTTTAAAAAATATTTACTATATTGTCATGGTTTTTCTGTATTGTTATTGTATTTATACACTATGAGGTAAAAGGTGGCAAAAATGACTTAATCATTAGCGCAACTGCACCATTTAAAATCAACAATAATTACACAGATTTATTTTGATTACTACCATCATGAACAGTTTATTATAATGACTGAACGTTTCATAAATCGTTTACTAAGCGAAACTTGTGGAATTTCATCGGAATCGAGTGAGACGTTTGCGATTATCCGAACAGATATGAAGGCGCGGTGAAAAGAAATTTATCTATTTTCACTAGTGCTATTTAATGCTGGCCGCGTCACGCCAAGCGAGCACGATATTTGGCAAACTCTTTCTTTTTCTAGAAGCATCGAGATTTCAATCAGCTTCGTGACATACCATTGTGTGACTTTCTCCGTAACGAATCGACGTCGCATCTGGACAAAGGAACCCAATGAATTGTGCAAACCGTCACCCGAAGTAAATAAGATTAATGAACCATCGACAAGAGAACTATGACGCTAATTCTTTTTTTTTTTGTTACCGACGATAAATTAGAATTGGATCTTCGTTTTGGTACTGTTAATTGAAAAAGAAAACAAAACAACCGGCTTTCTTTATTGTCGGTTGTTAAAAAACTCTTTTTTCGTTTTAGTTCTTATATTTGTAAAGTGAATTTTGATTATTTAAACTAAAGAGTTTGTAAACACTGTAAACATTGTAAAACAATTAATAAAGAAAAAGTTCTTTATTATTTGTTTTACAATGTTGTGTACAATTATAAAGATATAAAGTTCGAAGACGTACTTCCCAAGCCCAGGGTTTGGGTACTTTTTCAATTATGAACAGGACAAGAGACTACCGAATGTTGGTTGGCTATACAATATTAGTTTAGTTACATTCGTTTGTATACCAAAAAATATATGAGAAAAAAGAGGTTGGGATTTAAGTTAAGTGAAAACTTCTTTAACCGATGTGTAGTAGTGGAAAATCTTATAGGTTCACCTCAACAACATGCGTTAGCAACATGCTTGTTTGAATTTGAAACAGTTTCAACGAACTAGTTAATTATAATTATATTAAGTTACTTACATATTAAAAATAAAAGAAAAAAATGTTGTTAAGATACAAGGGTTTATTTTTGTATATTATTTATTTATTTTTGAACTATGGTCGTGCCTTCCCACGTGTTTTGAGTTTTCACTTCTGTTGGCAGTCCTTATGCCTGATTGTAACTAAATTCAAATGATTGTAAAAAAAGTCAAAAACTATATCAAACAAAAACACATATCCATTTCCGGGCCACTAGCTTACGAGTCATAATGCCAATATCCATATATCACGCAACTGATATGGAAGTGAAGCCTACAATATACGTTGGTCCCATTCGACGCTCCACATAGAAGATATAGTTCGACGTCAAGATAAAAGTGGACAGGTTTGTTGAGTTGTTATTTCCGTCAGTATTTCTGTTCTAGTCGCACGAGCTTATTAGAAGCATAATGTCTGTTATATCTTACCTTTATCTGTAAAAGATATACGTCTGTTCTATTTGGAGAATGGCCAACTTTCAGCTATTAGAAACTGGCACACGAAAAGTATTGTCGTAATGTAGCCGAAAAGTATTCATTATCAATGGTCACATATTTTAGTTTATTTACTTTAATACTTAACTTAAAAGGGCCACAAAGGTAGACTTAAGACAAATGTGTAACTTAAAGTATAACTGTCAACCAGCTACTTGCACTCCGCGTCGCACGTGATTTCTCTTTACAATATTAATCACCTGTATACATGATAAACGATTGTCATACAAAAACCCAATGCATGTTCGTCTGTTCGGAAAGATTCAATCATATTAATTTAGATTTGCTAATTAATTGTAGGCTAAAGAAATGAGGAGTACCAAGAACTTTTCACATGCGAAGCACTAAACGCTTTCAAAGCCGGCGCACGGGGACGAGATTCTAGACAAACGGGGCGTTTTCCCGCTAAATAACACATTATTCATGCCCCTAGTGAATCATGAAGCGCCGAGATAGTTATCTTTAGCCACCAAGCACAGTAACCTCCGCATAGTTCTGCTGAAGCTTGTAGCCCACTATCAGATGCGCACGGCTCGTCAGATGACGCCGACGGCTATTCGACACACTGCTCTCAAGAACCGAGAACAACAGTAACAGAGAAAACTTATTTTAAAATTTCCATTAAATACAGACGATAGCTTAGTGACTGCATGCCCAATTTACCAGCAGACACAGGTTCAATAACGGTCGGATCTTAATGCAAAAAAATCGGAAAACACTGTCCCATTCGGAACGGGTTAAAAAATCTTAGGTATTTATATTTTTTTTTATAAATACCTAAGATTTACATTTTTTATATACCTTATATTTTCGTTTTCAGATATGAGCGAGCTCTAAGATTTTTGAAATAAAACCAATAATTCTATCAACGTCAATATTGAAATATTAACTAATAAATCCTAATAAAAAATGTTAATAGTTCAGGGATGAAATAAATATGTTAATTTAACATAGAAATACGATACTGGTGAATTTATTGTCACCTTTATAATTAGTTGCTTAAGACAAGTTGTTTGTTGCGATTAAAATCGGGTGCAAAAAAATATTAATATAGAGAATATTAAAAAAACTTAAGCAGTCATAAGGACTGCCGTCAGAAGTGAAAACTAAAAACAGGTGCAAAGGCACGACAATAGTTCCAACATAAATAAATAATCAACATAAATAAACCTAACAAAATGAAACAATTTTAAATTTAAATTTAAAAAAGTTCCTGATACTGAACTGTCCCAAATGAGCATGTTGAGCATGTTGTTCACGTCAACCTATAAGATTTGCCCCTACCACATATCGTCTAACGCGGTTAAAGAAGCTTTCACTAAAAAAATGTGCCACGTATCCTTGAGGACCGTGTGTATCGGCAATGCAAAATGCAACCGGGCCGGTCGCGCCGGCATATTTGCTTACTTCCCCTGTCGCCCAAGCCCACTGACAGCGTTGTCTGCGCGGACGCGATAACAATTCAACTGCCGCAGCTAATAAAGCATTTTAAAATTATAAATACAATTTTCACGAGCTTCCGTATTCCCTAGATATTGTAATTACTGCCGCATTAGCGGGGTTAAATTAATTATTTGAATTATAGAAAGCTTAAGCCCTTAAGATTTTAAAATTATTTGTGCTTCCAAACAATTTAAGCTGTTATCTTTTGTAACTCCCTTTAAGAGTATCTCAGCTCGAGCGATCCCTCGGGAGCGCGGCTCAGTCCGTTACTTTGGGGTATACGTTATAGAGGATTGCGAAGTGGTCGAAATCTCAAGTCGCTTCGCCTGACACTCTTTGGTGGTACCTGGCTTGAGGTCTACTGTTGATCCGGTGTATCGGTAGCTACTATCGGATATTACCCTCAAATCACTTACTCCTAAAGAACTTCTTCTTTCATCATCATCATCAGTCTATATGAGTCCACCGGTGGACTTAGGTCTTCCAATGCCTTTCACAGTATGCGGTCGTCCGCTTTCCCATCAACCTTTAAAACTGTACCGAAACGCGTAGTAGAAACTTACATAAAACTTATACAAATAAAAATTTAGTCCTTGATTACCCGAATCATAACTCTGATGCATATTATAGATGAGATGTTTGAAGCTTGGATTAAGCGAGATCGGTTGATATTAGCCGAGTGGCTGAGTTGAGAGTATTGAGGTGCTCGGCGCGGAGTGGAGTGCTCGTGAAGTGACGAGGGCGACACGACGCACTCACCGTGATTAGAGCTCGAGAGCGCATGGGGCACACCGTAGGGCTGTTACTGTGACGACTATCTAGACTAGAGAAAACTGAATGATATATCAACGGACAGCCGAAACTACAAGGCCTAGACTTGAAATTTTACATAGTCATCTGTTTTTTTTTTTCAATTTTCAAATTCATTTAAAGGTCTAAAGTAAGAAAGTTTGTATGGAGCAATGTATGTAAATTGACCTCAGATCTATATGAAAAAGGGTTCAGCTTAAATTAAATAAAAATTGAATTGCGGGTGAAAGTCTGAAATTGCGTCTAGTATATGAAATAATTTAAGGTACAAATTGTATAATGGATAGAAACGGTGAACCCGTTGGGTTTATTTATTTATTAAAATAAATAAATAAACCTAAACCTAAAATTATTATTATTATTATAACCCTCAACTGTCAGAGCGACTTTTCCACCATCGGCCACAGAAAGCATGCACTGTAACGCAAGAAAAAAAAACAAATGAAAACCATTTAGCGACTTTTAAAAGTTTAACCAATTCTATGTAAATGGGCAAAATGTTCTCGACCTATTTACTATATTTAAAACGGTTTTAATACAAAATACATAGAATATTTCGTTTCGCATATGAAGCAAAATTTAAAACTTTAATGGAATATAGAATTAGGCAATTTAACTTTGTTTTGGCCGCTTTAATAATTTAAAGAAAGTGGAGTTGTTCAATGTAAGCATTATTTATTTACCTCACGTTTTACAGAGTAAGTAGACATTATGTATACAAAGTAATATCGTGTCTGGGATCTTAAAAAGAAATATCTTTAAAATCAATTTAGATCTTAAAGCACAAACTTTACTTGTTATCATAATTTTAATATCCAAAATTTAAATACAATTATATGTTTATGATCTTGACACACCACTCTCACTTAATCCATATACATTCTTGCAAAAACCTAGCCTGTTTGTAGATCATCATATGAGACCATATGAGACATTTGCCCAGGGAACCCTGAACTGTCATCGCACCGCACACTAGGTTTTCTTCCATTCTGTTTCTACATACCTAAACCGGATAATACCGGAATATCTTTCGTAATTTATATATCCTTTTCTTTCCTCTTGAGTTATTTTTTTAATAATTGAATCCAAGCCCAAACTTTCATAGTCACATCTTATATTTCACCTGTTAGATGTTGGTCACAAGATATTTATCTTCTATACATATACAAGGAGATGTGGATATGTTTCCTGTACACTCCGAAACAGTTGGACCGTTTTCTATGAAATTTTCAGGCAATCTTCAGATTGGCCCAGTGGGTGATGTTGTGAAGTTTGGTAGCGATCGGATCAACATAATTAATGCTACCCGCACGAAGCCGGGGAGGGGCGGATTACAAGTTTAAGATAACAGAGAACCCGAGAGTCATTTTTAAACGTATTTTCTATTAGCTATCTTCTCCAATCGCTCTAAAGTTATAAAGGGCACATCTTATAATTCGTTATGCATTGAATTAGTTTGAGGTACGTAAGCAAATCGACCTGGATTGCCTCCATACGACTTCATAGATCAAACACAATCACGAGAGATACTAAAATCAGAAGACAGTATCAACAATCTAGATCTAATCACATAGATTAACCCTATTAATGAATGTTCTAGAACGTGAAAGTGAATGGATAATTGGCTTATTCTTAGGTAAATGTCATTTGGCCACGGTGCGAGCCGACACACTTTGATAATGGTATAAAGTAACACGACGAGTTCGTAGCAAGGGCAACTATTCAATTAAAGTTAAAAGTTAATCATAACCAACATACAAGTAGGCAACTTAAGAATAAGATCTAATAATCTTACTCTTAAAAGAACAAATCCTGTTAACCAAATTTTAACTGCTTCTAATCCACTCTTGATCAAAGATATATAAATCTCTTATACTATATCATAACGTCTGTTACAACAATTTTTAAGCAGAATCTTCTCCCTCGCTTTTGATAAACTAGCTTACTTGTGTTGTGGCTATTAAGCATGTTATTATTATTATTCATATTTTTTAGCTTCGCTGTATGTAAAAGATTTCCATCAGCTTTCGTGTAACACGTAAAGTTAGGCTTAAATGTGATTATCCTGTACAAATACGTTTACAGCCTAAATCGGCTCTCCCAAAAGGTTTTGATTAAATCAAAATCTGGCTCCGAAATCTCGCAACTATCAAAGGATCCTTTCAATGATTCATCTTGAGGGTATTTATTTGCATATACTTTTCACCAACCATTAAATCACAAACATTTGTGATTCAAGTTATACAGAACTAGCACTGGGTATGTTTACTCAAAAATATATCGAGAAAAGGCGTTTTCCAACACATTTTTAGTATGCGTCGTTATCTCTGATGAAATGACAGAATAAAGAGCACAAATAAATATATGCTCAAGCCCGTAACCCCGAGGGGTAGGCAGAGATTATGGATTTCCATTTGGCGCGATCCTAGAATACCTCACTCGCTTTTCCTAGATACAAACATCTACGCATACAAACTCGTCGGTTACGGGTATTCCTTATATAGCCTTTCTTTATTATGTTACTAATCTGATCGATATAAGTTCTCCTTGGACGTTCCCTGCCAGCACTGCCACTCACTTATACAACACAAATTTGTTTCGCTACTCTCCCTTCATTCATCCTTTCAACATGCCCGAACCACCGAAGCATACCTTTCTCAATTCTAGTCACAACATCCACTTTTAAGCCACTCTTTTCTCTTATAACGCTTTTAATCCTATTATTCAACGTATACTTTGTATATGAAATAAAACAAAACATTAAAGACGCAGGTACCAGATCGATAAATCAATATTAAGAAATACATCAAAACCACTAAAGACAGGTTAGATAATTGTTCATAAATTTTTGGCGCAACTAGACCTTAAGGATTCGTCTTAGATTAAAATGTAATTAAATTTGTGTATTTCTCATAGCTCCGAGCTCGAGGCAAATGATGTTTGTAGAACAAATCTTGTTGGTTTATGTAAATCTAGATTGTTCTCGCAGTTGTTTTCGCGAGTATTTGCCCTCAGAAATGTCACTCAAGCAATCGTCATTCTCTTATTACATTGTCAAATTAGAATTCAGATTCTCTACGGCCTACTAAATATCTGTAGGATTTAATTAAGTTTAGGGATATTTATAGGAGTATTATAAATAAAAAAAAACATTGGCAGTCATTGAGGCCTGCCGACAACAAAAAATAGGACGATAAAGATCTATTCACTTCAATAATCATAGCTGACGTTGTTAAACATGTTCACGCGCTCCTATAAGAATTTCTCCTACCAAATGTCGTCTAACGTGGCTTAAGAAGTTTTCACTTCAAAAAATACTCACGCCTGTAACTCAAAGTCGTAAGCAGAGACTACATTCATACATTTACGCATTTTCTCCGGTATGTAGCCTTTCTTTACCATGTCACCTGTCTGGTTGATGTGCGTCTTGGCAAAATTGTAGAATGAATAGAATATAAATGAATGAATAAAAGCTACCCCAACCGTTCGTTGTCCACAACCTACTGACGTTCACCTAAAGGTCTTTAGTATACGATATCATCGACTTCGTAACGAAGACAAGACCTTTTTCCAAACAACCTCTGGTGAAAAGTGTCGGGCCCCATAACTGTTATACGGTCGTGAGATCTCAATTAAAAACTGATTTTAAATCAACCAATAAACGTCAAAATAAATTCATAAGGTCAGAATTCCGCCAAAGGCTTCATAATTATGTCTCCAATGCTAATCAAAGCGATTCTAATCTTTAGAATTTATAACACGCAATCAAACACCATAATTTTTTGGACGCTTGACAAATTGCTGATAGACGGACGGACACACCCATGCTTATATTAATGAATGTAATAATGAAGACATATTACACGCTATCATTCCATTAAACTACTTCCACTGAACGAAATTTAATGCTACATGTTTGATCATAAGAGGCATTTCCTCAAAATAATCGGTACAATAAAATATAAGCGGTGTTCAGATCAGTAAATAAAACTTATGTTCTATATAGGCATGGATATAACAAGAGTGAACATACAGCCATATATATCACCGAACAATTGTGAAGTTCGTCAGATTATAATCCGACTAGGCATGGTATAAACTGTCACCAAATTGTGAACTGATATTTTGCTTGCGTTTCACATGATGCATAAACTATTGCTTGATTCGTTAAGTTCACAATTTGCTGACAGTTCACATACTAGTCTTATTGTAAACTGACGAAGTTCACAATCGGTGGGTGACATATAGATGGAGAAGAAGCTAAAGAGAACTCACTAGACCTTTCAAAAGACGTAATGCATTCATTTTCACGCATATGAAACTTTCTCAAAAGTCGCCCCACATTTAACTTAAGCTGCTATTTTACTTATACCCTTATACTAGTTAGAACTGGAGGTCTAACGACAACTACAAAGTTGAAATAGCGAAAGCACCTAAGTAGCTTTTCATGAGGCTTCGCAAGCAAGTGGGTAACACGGTAGCGACTGACAATGTATAGGCAATAGTCCATTCTCTTTAGAGATTGTTATCTGTTCACAGAGAAGTGTCGCTTTATCGATAGGTTCCCGAGAAAAGATCTATTGATACAAATCAATTATTAACAGAATTAAGCGCGGCGTATTAATAATTCTTTTACTCGTGTTTCGACCGACCTATTGTTCGAGCCGCTCATATCTAACTTCCAGTGGGAAAGCGTTTCATATGCCGACAATACACTTTCCTTACACCTATTACGTGTAAAACGTTGATAATCTACTCAATACAAGGAGTAAATCAAATATTAAAAACATAACACTCGACACGACTGTCCCGTTTTTGAAGCATTGTACAATCTCGTGCAAAATGGTTTTGTTTTATTTTATTATACAAAGGAGGAGATACGAAAAAAAGTTTTTTTTTCATATGTATTTGTCAAATGATGTTTGTATACTCTTTAAATAATATTTTTGATTTTAATTTTGTTAAAACTTTCATTTTCTTTCTATTAAAATGTTAAAGATTACTGCTTACACAAAGTCAATCAATAAAGAGTCAAGTTTAGATTTATAAAAGGAAGTAACAAATAAATGGTTAAATGATTGCCAAATTTCTCCATTCAGCATAAGCCTTTCTACTATGTCTAAGATATTTTTAGGATTTGTGACCAAATGTTTCTACTTCACAACTATTGTCTAAACTAGGAATCGAATCACAGTCGAAAACTGCATAGTCTTACTGCATCACACAGTCGTTAAGACCGATACCGAAACTGTCAGTAAATTTAACTAAACTGTAAAGTACAAGGAGACTCACTAAATTAAATGACGGCGCTAACAGTTTAGTGTGCGACGATACCCGTTCGCAAGACGGACGAAAGTGAAAACGACCTTAAAACTTGTATAAACAGAGGCGCGTCTGGTTTCAGTTGACAAAAACAAATATTGGACTCACGTCCCGGGACAATAAGATAAGTGCTATAGAAAGTTGAGGCCAATACGCCTTTTCTTATCATACGCTCTTTCTTAATTCCCATTATGACCACAACACCGGAATCGGCCATAAAGACGATTGGTTTTGCATTGTCAACGGATGTGCATCAAATTTGTACCTCTTTTTATAACTTTTTTATTATAATTTTATTATTAAAAAGAAAGCTACACTTACTTTGTTATGAAATGGTTCTACCATATATCTCATGACATATCCATGTTTCTGAGGATACCTGTTTGTTGTTTATGGTTACTCTTAATGCCACCTTTGTGTATCAAATAACCAACCAGTGTCTCTGATATAATATCTTAAAGGACACATTTATTTGTTTATTTTACACCGACAGTATAAGCACTATCACATTCACAGACACATAACCAATAAATATACTATCTCCTATGTCTTATACTCTTAAAGGTGTATATATTCATATTTGTTGCTTATTTTTAAACAAATTTCAAATTAAACAAAATTATAAAACACATACAAGAACCATTACCATCTAACATCTGCATAATACCTTAATATTTCTAGTTTTCTTTAAGCGAGCGAACCAATAAGTAAATTAAAAAAAGTTAGAAAGAGAAAAATTGAGTAAAGAACTTGGAAAATTATATAATTTTCCCTTCTAACTTTACTATCATTTATTTACATATTAGACGTTAAACTAAACGTCCCAAAAAAGAAAGTAAATTGCACCAAAATGTGTACAAAGTATCTTGCACGTACTGCTAATGTAATTAAGAAATTTAAATAAACCGCTCACATAGAACCATTCGAATAACTAACTAAATTCATTTGCGTCACATCAAATTAACACTTTTAATTTCACTAGACCGTCAAGTCACGTAATGAAGTAAAAACTGTCAGAGCCCATTTGTACTTGGATCACGAGCGCGCCGCTCCGTCGAATTAATTCACTCATTGCTAATTCTCAGGTAGGCGTAGGATACAGTTACATAATTTAAGACAAATTATAAGGTTTAAAACAGTTTCACTTTTAATATCTGGCCTTATAGTACAGACACTTACGTTACAATTTTTTTAAGTGAAAACTTCTTCAGCTGTGTTAGACGATATTTGGTAGTGTACGTCAGCAGCACGTGTCTGCGACCACATGCTTATTTTATTCGAACAATTTTGAATTTTATTGTTACGACACAAGGGTATATTTTTGTTGATTATTTATTAATTTTTGAACTATTGTGACGCCTTCCTAACTATTTTGAGTTTTCAATTATGTACGCAATCCATATGATCGCCTTTGTATTTCTATAAGTAGAAGGTAGCGCTAGAATAGAAAAAAATATTCGCTAAAAGCTAAAATTATTTTTATAAAAAAAATGAATCAATCTACAACGAGGCCACATTTGCAAGATTTTGTCCAATCAATTTTTTTTCCATCAATCAACAAAATGCATTTATAATTGAAGAGAAAGCTAAATTATCACAATAAATTACTGGACAATAGAAGTAATGGCTATTTCTGGTTTAATTAAAGTTAAAGATATGAATCCAAATAAGACATATTGAAAATTAAAACGTGATTAAATTTCTCTTCTAATTCTAAAATATAATCGTATATATTAAGATGCATAATTATAACTGAATATTAAGGTCAATCATAATCAAATCATATAAATCTTCGCTTTGGTTCATTTGCGTTATAATAGTTGATACCGACAGCATTCTACTAGCATTGTCTTATTTTCTTTCCGATTATTTTAAAAACCATATAATATAGACAGTTTTCAACTCTTACCTAAATTTAAGGGATTTTAAGGCCTTTAACTGGTAACATCGAAGCTTGTAATTAGTAGTAAAATAGGTCGGAATGGGCTACTACTATAATAAATTAATCATATAATCAAAATATAAATTCTAAAGAGACATCGTCTATTCTAAGAATTCATAAATATTGAGAATAAAGAAACAAGAATTATTCGAATGAAAAATGGTACAACAAATTATACTTTTAACTTATTTGTACGTTTTATAACTTCAGTGTAGCAACACTCGCTAGCTTAATTTAAAAAGTTTAATCTAGCGTGCCTTAACTTGCCAGTTGTTTCGAATAAAGCGGCGCCGTTTTATAACAAAGTAACTGTGAAATTATAATCCACGCTTGTCGCATTTCCTTACCCTCCTTTAAACTTCATTATGAAAATAATTTTATTAACGACCGGAAAATAAATACCAACACGGAATGGAATTTGTAGCAAAACTTTTTAATTGGTACAAACGTAGCTAACAGTCTATCAAAACTTGGGTTAAACTTTTCCTTATTAAACCATATATCTAACCTGATAATCTATATGTCAGAAGAAAATACTTAGTTCGTGAATAGATAAATATGATCTCACACCCGCAACCCACTGGGATAAACAGCGATCACGGATTTTCATTCGGCGCGATCCTGGCATATCGCTGATTCCCTTCTTCTAATTTATTACTTTGTACATATTATAACAAAGTAATAATTTTTCACGACAGTGTATCTATTGTTACAAATCTAAAGTCCTATAAGCTTCTACAAACGACAGATTTAGGTTGGTCACAAAGTTTGGCCAATCTTATGATTGCGGTAATGACCGCAAGTCTATTACCACTGCCTGTATGCTTATAAGCAAGACATAAGATTGGTCGTTTTGTGAGTCTATAAAATAAATCGGGTACATTACCTCACAAACTTGAACATAATAATTATGTGCAATCTAACGCGACGCAATTGTTACCCGTACCAGAAGAAATAACTGATTTAATTTACCAGGCTCAATCCCTTCCTCTTTTTATTCCTCATGCCTTTCCTTTGCATTATCTATCCTCTTCTCTGATAAAACGAATGTTAGTCGTAGAAGAAAATCATGGCACGAAGCTGACCGTTCCGCCTCACAAGAAACATGGTGAAATATGACGACTGACTGCCCACCTCCAAGAATCGATGAAACACCACAAGAAGAGCCCTCTCCTCTGTCCAACATAGAAGTTAGTAAAACATTTGAAAGTCAGTGGAAGTTTAAAGGCAGTGGTCACTTAACATCAATTAGGTTCTTATTGAATAGGAAGAATGTTTGATTAAGTTTTGATTTATTCGCTGCCTGCAAAATGTCACTATCAGCTACATATATCACTTTATATATGTAGCTACATATCGTGGCCAGCGAAATTAAAAGCCCTTATCGTAGCGAGACAAAAGCCCTTCTGAAACCAGCTTAAAAATTATCAACGTTGGATACGGGTGAACAATTGCGCACCTCCCACAGATAAAATATAATCTAATAAAAAATCAGCGACGTGTATCAAATATGATACACGGGCCCTCGTGAGTACCGGCTTGGTCTAATAACATGTTGTATAAAGAAACCCAATTATGTACGTACGTTTCGCAAGAGGTCGGCACACGTGTGAGCAAACTGTTTTCACTTTTTATTAGGGCTATTTTAAACTTGGTTATTAATGTCACGGTCTTGTTATAGGTACCGGTTGTTATCGTTTAATTATAATTGCGCTTTAGTTTCGTCGATTAGCGTTAGCGAATTTCATCAAAATCGGTCCAGCCGTTTCGAAATCTACAGAGAACACAGATCGCCTTTTACATACTGGAATATAGTATATTAATTCTATGTTTCGATATTATTTCATACTATAGGGAAAACTATAACATTCTTCTGAAGTGGCTTTTTAGGGTTCCGTACCCAAAGAGTAAACTGCTGTCCATCCTTATGTCTGTCTGTCCGCCTGTCACGAGGCTGTATCTCAACCGTAATAGTTAGACAGTAGAAATTTTCACGGATGATGTATTTTTGTTGCCGCTATAACTACAATAATTTTTAGGAATATGTTTGTTAAGGGGCTGTCGCGTAGAGTCACCGACGTGTTGGAGGGAGTAAATCAGTTAAAAGTTGCGTGCAAACTAATTTTATTGTATTATTAATTTCAGTCAGGGAATACAATCAAAAGATTTCTATTACAAAAACCTAACCACTAAATTAAACATCAGTTGACAATGAACAATTGTCAACGGAACAAGGCTGTTTTCAATCGATAGACATTATTAATATTACCGGCACACTTTTTTTCAGCACTCATGAACACTTATTCTTGAGTTTTCAATTACGCCGTACGGTCGCGACAAAGGAATATAAAATGATTTGGCGACTACAATGCTGAACAAAACCAACCATCTCACAAAGCGCGATCGGGCGAAAGCGAATCGCCCACAAGCTATGACAAAGTAAATGCAACCCGGCCCCACTTGTCACCTGTCACTCGCATCCATTTTACTCTCGTTAACGGTAACTCTCGAATATATTTCAAGCACGACACTTTTGTCATATTATAAAATGTCAGAAAATAAGCGAAGGTTTTTTTATACGAATTTCTTTTTATATTAGTCAGTGTTTCACCAATTTTAATTTAAACACTGCTTCTTGTGATATTATTTAAATTTTAAAAGTACAATTGAAAAGTGAAAAAGTATCGATAGGTTTTATACTGAAACTTATGGAATGTTCTTATGGTCTTCATCAATAGACGGAGGAATTCATGAGGTTAAGTCTTCCTCATGAATTCCTGTGTACAATTCATTAAAGTTTTTCTGTAAATTCATTAATATTTATGACGATGATTGGCGAAAATGCCTGGAAAGACATTACGAAGTGGAATCGAAGTGGTTAAAGCAATTCTTTTTTATTTCATCTCTATTTTATATCGCTGGATCTTAATAAAGCATTTCGTCGTTTTATGCAAGAATTTGAGTTAAAAAGTCGAGCATCTTTCTCACTAATCATACGGTCGCTAGGAGCTAACAGAAGAGAAACATTTTGTTTCGTTATTGAACTTGATTGTTTGACATTGATTTAATAACTAAGTACACAACTTGGTATCCCCTGAATATTAGTTTTTTTTATTAATTATAACAAAAAAATCGTTTCACTTCACCGGATGACTAAATGCATTTTAATCTTCACTTGTGTTATATATACGTTCGAAGAATGCACGTCCTGGAACAGGATATTTTAAAAATGCGCCGCGGGCAGGCGTGCTGCCGTGAGCAAAAACAAGTCCCTAGGGATTTCCTTGAAGCAGCCAACGGACTTTTACCACGTCACGTATAGTATAGAAATAAATAAAGGTATTTCGTGTTTGATTAAAAATACGAAATAGACTCATTTAACAATTTATTAAAAACTACGGACACGCGGTCGCACACGACTGTACATAATACACCTCAATGATACAGGATATATCAATAAGAATTAATGAAAATGTTTGTTCAAAAACATTTTTCAATTATATGTTTTAACAAGCTGAGCCTCGTGATTTCACTCGCCGTGCAATTTAATTTAACAATAATAGTTCAACCTAATCTGAACCCTATTTAATATGATAGATCATATGGTCTAAGGTCAACTTACATTGGATTACAATCATTTCATTCCCTACTTTAAACCTTTAGGGGATGAATTTAGAAAAAAATCTTTCCTAGTGCTCGCTTACATAACAACACAAATTTCTGTGCAAATTTTCATGTATTCTACGCCCAGTAGTGCGATGATATATCAATCAGACTGTTTCTTTTTTGATACATAGATAACTGAATCTCTACTCAATTTGGACTCTAAAGGTGACAATGACACGCCAATTTGTTGCAGAGCATTAATGTAATGATAAAGTAAAGATAATTTCTGCGCAGGAGTTTATATTCCAAAATCACGAGGAAGACATAAATAAAGACATTCATAAACGAAGCCGTCTTTGAAAATACAGTTGTACTAGTGCTCTTCGTTACACAACCTCATTTAACAGTTATGTTTGTATATATTAAAAAGTGTTAAGAAAAATCTCATCTAAATGCATTACAAAGTTTAATTTAGTCATTAATGACATGACACTCGGCGTGTTAATGAACTGCCATATATTTATGAACTCATTTAAATATTAAACGCGCTAGCGGCCGAACAACGCTTCGCACAACGCCCGTCGCAGCGCTTCACGCTCCCTCTGTCAACTTCTCATTACGGCTGTCACTTTAAACTGCATAAAATTATGCGAAACATTTCATTGCACGTCTGTACTCATTACGCTGAGTATAATGACAATAATCGAGATAAGTTTTATACCAGAATAGCACTTTAAATCGTATTTATAAATGAGGTAATTTAAAGTACGAAGCGTTAAATTTAATGACTTAAAAGGATTCAGACAAAAGTCTGTTTTATCCGACTTTTAAAGAAAGGAGTAGGTGCTTAATTCCCTTGTATTTTCTTAAGTTTGTTACCTACACTTCACCATTCATGAATCGATTTTGAAAATCTTCGATAGTTTTACTTTTCACATTGATCCCATTTAAATTGTATCCCGATTTGATGTGAAGTGGTGCCTGAATTGTTCAGGAACTTCGCGAATTGAAAACGGTTTGTTGCGTTCATTTACGTTGTATCAACGCACTCTTGAATGTTGTAAGCTAATTTCAGAAGTATATAGATAATATCACTAAATATACATTTTAATAATTTTTAATTTAAGAGCTCTTATCGGTCGAGTAATCTCCAGTCCTCTCTACATGTATATACATATATAAAATATCATAATCCCGTCGCCTTTTCTGTTTGTCTGTCTGAAGGGGAACTCAAAAACTACTGAAGAGGTTTTCATGAGGTGAGGATAATTCAAGGTGATGTAAATTAGCTGAAATAAAAGGCTGGTACGACATTAGACAGATTTTTTTGGTTGAAATTTAAGAAATCAATTTAGATTGTGAAATTTAACTAAAGGTGAAACTCCATTTCAAAGCGAAGAGTTAATTTTTTCATGAAATCTTTTCGTATTTCCGCGTCCCGCTCGTACTTCACGTTGGCTTTAGAAACGGAATTCGGAAGCTTATCGCGAAGCGAAGCCAAAACAATTTCCGGCCACCACAATAGTGGCCACGTACGCGCCATATATTCGCGGTATTACGTAATAAAATTTTAAACTTTCCACGTAAGCTCTCTACTCCATTTTGAATTCTGTCTACTGAAATAATTTTATGACGAACGCGACGGGCTGTGTTAAAATTACTTGCGAGTGAATACTTTGAATTTATACCGAGCAGACGTTGTCCTTAGTGACATTGGATCGTGTCACGTATGTAACGTAAAATATTGCTCCATGTTTTAGAATACGGTCTGCGAAAGTTGAGGTCATAAGTTTGAATTCATCATTCCACTACGGAGTAAATGTAAAATAATACTACATAATTCTAAAACCATTAAAGTTGTTCTCTTTCCTTGAAAGAGTATATTTTATTTTCATTAGTCTCGTTAGATTATTTCACGACAAACTGTTTGGTACAAGAACGCCGCTGTGACGTCACCGGACTCAACTAGTATGTGATTGAGCACTGGTAGTAAATGAAATAATTTACATATTAATGTGATAAAAGAAATTTCCTTGTATCATACAAATATGCTTAGTGTAATGATATATATTCTCCAGGTTTTAGTGATAGGTCTTAAAGACCTAAGGTTATAAAATTTAATTTATATTACCCTCAAGTTGATTATCGATTAATGAACAGACAGTATCTAGAAGTGAGCATAAACTGCTGTTAAATCAACCATTACAGATAGTAAGTTCCTTGAATACCTTCGCGGTGAAGACGTAGACTGTTTTATAGTAATTTTAATGCTAAACTAATTATCAGATAAACTATTTAACTGCCGATTTATAGAGCACTTGCAATTTCTTCAAGTAATCAAGTAGTACATTATCCGATAGTCAAGTGCTAATGAGATCTTGTCTGATTACTTGATTTAAATAAGTCTAGTTTAAGATGTAATTATACAAGCCTATGAGATGAGTGGACTAACATGTTGGTGGTTTGCAAGCGATGTACTGACCCTAATAATACTAATATAACGAAGCTGATAAGAATGTTTGTTCTTAAGCATTGTTTTTGCATTTAACAGCTCAATTATTACGGACGATTGTAGGCTGGTTAACATCACGCTGCGAACTATAGGAAGTAATCTACGTAGGTTTAAATTAAACTACCTATATATAGATATATTACCTATGAAATTCTTATTCGATCCAGAAAAAAAATTGTATACCTACCTTTAAAAATAGAAGAATGCACTCCGAATTGTATTCGTCGTGCTCTTATAAATTATTTTAAAAAAATCTGGATATTAAAAGGCACTTGAGATCTTAAATTATGCTTTAATTTTTCATAAAGCTTTCAATTGCAAGACCTGGAAACGATATAAGCCAATATGATTAACAGTACCTTTAATATAAAAGACAGTTAACCTGTATAACCTTTAACTTTGAGGTTAAATCCGCTTGTAATTTGTAAAATTCTATGAACAAAAGTCAATTATTTATTAGACAGGTACTTGGAACAGGAAGGTAGCCTAGTTATTGCTATTTTACAAGCGTTACTAGTTCGTCCCACGATAGCCGTAAATGATAAAATATCTTTACTCTGCACGGTAAGGCAGAGTTCACAGTGATTCAAATAAACTGCAAAAGCGGAGACAAGTATCTCTGTTTCATATCTACATCTACCTATATCTCCTATGTCATATCTACATCCGATAGGGCGATATAAAGAGTACCCGTAACCGACGAGCATGTGCGTAGATGTATGGATGTAGAAGAAGCGAGAGAGGTGCACCGGGACCGCGCTAAATGGAAATCCCCGATCTCTACCTACCCTTCAGGGTTACGGGAGTGTACGCATATTTTATTTAATTTTTTTTATGAAAAGGGACTTGACCTATTAACAAACAGCCCAAATCGTTGCACCTAGGACCTTATACTTTAACATAAAGGTTAATTTTTTGATGTAGGTGACCACTAAGAAAGGATTTCAGAAAAAACAACCTACTTTTAAAGAAGTGAAAAGGGTGAAATACAATTTCATAAAAAATTAAATCGTTATCAATCGTTCAAAAGCGACCAACTTTATTGAAATAAAAATAACGAATATGTTGGCTGTATACATTAAAAATTTACAACGACGTTTCTCTCGACGAGTAATAAAAATCACTTTCACTTACACATCGGCGTTACACTAAAAGTAAAATGTGTTTGACCCGAAAGCACGGAAATGTCGATTTTTTGATCGACGCGCGAAGTAATAATTTGTAGTTGTCACAAATGACCGCGGGCTGTATGTCGGCGGCTCGTGTCGTTGATACCTTCACTCTGCACATACGTTTAATAATTTAAAACCTGTTCACTTAAATACTATTTGTTTACATTTTTTATAAGTGATAAAAACTCACTGCAGTGATAAGTATTGAACTAACTAATATATGAGGCTCTATTTGTTATACAATGATTTGTCGGCTATACTAATTTATATCGTCTTTCATGTCATACAAGCCTAAGGTTAAGCTTCTGAAAATTCCAATACCTGAAATAAGATAGTTTGGAATTTTCAAGACATGAGTTTATGATCCACATGCCATTACCATTTACTTAAAGCTGAATAGCAATTTCTCTATGATACCAGTGGACTCGATTCTTAGTTATTCGTCAAACAAATCTGGAGCCTGATGACAACGCCACCTACCGGGTGCAATTGTGTTTTAAACCAACCAGGAAACCATTGAACAATAAATCGATCCGTTTTGGAGCAGTTCGCGTACAAACACACGTACAGAAGAATTATATATTTATATTAAATAAGATATTATGTTATACATATAGGTACATCTTTATGTATATTTTAATTACTTTGGAGATCTGCTTATAAATAGTTTTAAAGATTTCATTTGATAGAAGATGATGATGCATTAGCCATGTATGGCGACTTGCGTGAGTTGTCGCATGTAAATCTTGAGCGCTTTTGAAAAAACTATAAATACTGGCGTGGAGACAAACCAGTCGGCTTACTAAATTAAATATTATTAGTATCGAAAGTAATTCCGTCGTATCGTTTTTAAAAGTTTCGTTCGTAAAGTTTTTAGTTATATCGATATCAGATAAAACTAGTTGCAGTTATCAACTTCATAAATAATAGGATTTTGATACCAATTTGTATGTTTTGATATTTATTTAATTGATAGAAAAAGACTCAGAGCGCTTTTAGGCGTCTGGTTTTTTACCAGACGGTCAATAAACGGATACCTTTGTGCGCAAGTTATTTACCGGATGGATAAAATACTTTATGTGCTAGTATTTAACTGTCATAGTGAATATACGGCTTTACAAATTTAAGTCTTTGTATACATATATTACCCTCATGTCAGTCGGACAATATTTTTTTTAAAACAACAACATTATGCCGTAAATGTTCTGATCAAGGTGTCAGTTTCTCATATGCTTGGAAATTAGGTATATATTTATATGTAAAATAAAGCGGATATTCTAACTCAGATCTTAAACGGAGGACAAAGAAAGAAAATATTTCTGAATATTCCAAATTTAATTTGTATTTTGTAGTAATGCAAAAACGTAAGGATGTGACACGACACTAACATTAAAATGTGTATGCAAATCATAAACATTCCGTATTCATAATCACTATATCATTATAGTGGACTGAAATAATTTCCCTGCACGCCCGGCGTCGCCACGCTCATGTAAT
This sequence comes from Papilio glaucus, assembly GCA_000931545.1. NCBI lineage: Eukaryota > Metazoa > Arthropoda > Insecta > Lepidoptera > Papilionidae > Papilio > Papilio glaucus. The sequence continues at coordinate 138,766 of JWHW01011813.1, forward strand.
ATGCAACGCATTTGTGGCAGGGGAAAATCGCAGAGACATTGTTACCCTCACTGTTATTGTTTCTATTCATCATGTTATCTCTTATAATCGATAGTTTGACGGTGGTAAAATACACAAATGCTCACATAAAATTAACTCGTTTGAAACCATTTTGCTATCTCGACTACGTGCTATGACGATCGGAAAATAAGTTTGAACTTTCAATTTAAAAATTCTTCGAAACTATAAAAAGTAAAAATATTAACAAATTTTCGTGTTAACATTAATTGGTAACAATTCGGTTACAAGAAAAAATTATAAAATGGACTTATATCATTGTACACGCGACTTTTATTAAAATATCAAACATTTTTTTAAAATCGTAGTAAAAAATGGTATGACTTTGATAAATGGTACTACAGTATTTAATATGCCGCACATTTAGACAACAATCCTTGTATTTAAAACAGTGTACATACTCGTACATATAATATATGACTCGAAGTCACGCCACGCTTTGTATTAAAAATGACCTTGCTTTATAAAATAAATAAAGCTAACACGACATTTTTTATGTTTTATAATGTACGCAGGGTATATCTACAACGAAAAGAGCTTAGCGTCCAATGGTAGAATTTTATTATATAATTCACACACCGCCTAAAATGTATCCTGTAAAATACAGGAAGAAATGAATGACGATCTGGTCAAGATTGCGGGAGTCCACTGGATGAGGATGGAAGAGGACCGATCTTTGTGGCGACCGATGGAGGAGGCCTACGTCCAGGAGTGGAGTGAACATCTGCTGAAAGGAAGGAAGGGAGCTGATGTGATTTGGTGCTTCAGGCTAAGCTTCCAAACCTAATAAGGGAGAGTCGTGGACGCTCAGATATTTTTGCGTGGACCTCTATAACTGAGACTGTTACTTATCTGTAAATATAAATAAATGGCAACTGTCGCTTATAGAATTCATCTGCAGTTGCTATTTATGTCACATTGTTACATTAATCTGAACTTAAAAATGAATAATAAAATAGCAGTTGTACTGTTTATGTTTTCCATAGTCTTTACGCACAATAGGCTCTTAATTTTGTTATTAGTCAATGTTACTAAGCCCAGTTGATTGATATCAATAGCGAAGAAAGATTAGGTCCTACGATACTTCTAAAACTAACTAAAACTTCTTTAGGCACGCTTGACTTGGGAAGTAAGCTGGTGAATGCGCAACGAGGGCGTTACAAAAATTGTGATCGGGCGAGGAGATCGTAAGTTGTTTGAATTTGGAAGTTACGACGAACTTTTTTTTCATTTATTTTTCTTGTATTCAATTTTGAATTTTATTGTTAGGATAGAAAAGGGTTTTTTGTTGATTATATATTATTAAACTATTGTCGAGATTGTTTTGAATCTTCACTTTTATCGGCAATGCTTATTAAAAAAAATAGATGTGTTAAATTTATTTTTGTGAGTAAGATTTGTTATATATGTTGTCATATGTAACATATATTTATTCATTACATATGGCCATTATCATTCATAGAGATTAATTTGGGTCGGTGAAAAACCTTCATAAGTGAAAAAAATATCGCGGTCCCTTGAACTCTCACCTATCCAGGTTCGATTGCATTTCGATTGCGCCATTATAAACAGTGTAAGAGGTGTCTGTGAGGGAGGAATTTGGGGTGTACCTGGTGCGCGGGCGGCATGCATATGTGGAGCGCGGGCGCGCGCGGCGCATCACCGCACTTGCAGCGCAGCTCCACCGCACACAACCTGCAACACCAACACTATTAAATTAAACATTACATTAATAATTGTACATACAGAAGTTACAGCTGTTGAAAGAATGAACTTGCTCGAGCGGGGAAGTATGACGACCTCACCAAACCAGATTTAATACTTATACTATAAGCTATAAATGCGAATGCACACAATAATTATAATGATAATGAAATTACAAAATGAAGACAAGTTTACTGCCAAATTCACAATAGAATAACATACTTTGCTTTTATCCTAACTGAAATTAGGACAAATATAAAATTATAGTATTAATGTTAATTTTGCAGTCTTTCTACTTCAATTTACTGCTAATTTTCGTCCATTTACACAGGAATACCTTTTGCTGTGACCGCAATACCGCGCATGCGCCGGGTAACAGTACGTGACGCCGCTAACAGCCTCACAGTCTCCTCGTCAGAGATTTACTAGGCTCTACGGAAAATTTATATAGTGAAGAGGAATCTCGCACGCGTGAAAACCTTACTTCTGAGCTTTTAATGCGAACGTTTGTTACGCCTGTAGTAAGTCTTAACAATCATCATTAAGTATAGTACACACTGTCAGAGTATAGAAAAGTACAAACACTTTTTATTTCGACCGAAAGGAAACTGTTCTCGAGGGATGCAAAAATATTAACGTCAGTTTCAATATCGATCACCATGGTAATATTATAAGGTTACGATGTATTATGTTTTGACAATAACCACTTTTTGACATTTCACTTATAATACAAACTGGAATTAAGCAGAATCAAGTTACTATAAATTTCAGGGAAGACAATAAGAAACAGGTTGTTTCAAAAATATTTTCGTTGCAGTTAAAAACTAAGTAATAAAATGATTTTAACACCATCTTTGTACTGGTGCCGACAATATTATGTTTATTTAAAACTATCAACCCGCACTATAGATAGATTAGTAAAAAAACAAAGGCGGTCATAAAGACTGCCGACAGAAGTGAAAACTTAAAACATATAAAAAGACGTGACAATAGTTCAAAATAAATAAATAACCAAAAATAAGCCCTTGTGTCTTAACAATAAATTACAAAATCAAATACAAGAAAAATAAATGACAAAAGTTGGTCAAAAGTGTTCCAAATTCAAATTTTATAAAAAAAAACTTTTTAACGAATTATAAATCATTGCAGAATATGAGTAGAAATTATAATTTACCTCTATTTAACGAATTTTGTCAACTTATCACTATTACATAACGATTAACGAATCAATTAATCATAAAGATTTAATTGTCGTCTAGCCCAGACATGTTAAATTTTTCGTAAGAAAATTATTGTTACCCTGGTAAAACAAATTGAGACCAACTTAACCTCTATTATAATAAAACTCATTGCTTCTAATCACTTGCTATAACGAATATTTTTAAATTCCCATCAGCTAACAGATCAAGGCTAATAATATTATTCTACTTAATATTACTTAGTTAAATGTTTAAAAGGTATTATTTTTGTTAGTCTAGAAATGACGTAATTACCGAAATTAAGGTCTCACGGTGTTCTACCAAATTAAAACCGATATCATTAAAGCTTAGCTTAATTAAACATAATATATTTTACAACGTAATAAAAGTCGAGTTTGCATATTACTAAGTACAGACGAGGGCAATATTTAAAGTAACTTGTATAATTTTAAACGAGCAATTGTACAACTAAACTACTTTATTTGACTTTGTAAACTTAATTACTTGAAAGTACACGCAAAAAACACGACATTCGCTATATCTTTCCCTAGTGTACTTTACGAGGTATACTTTTGTATTAAAGTCCAAAAAACTTTACTTTTCTTTTTAAATGAAATATATTTAATCTAATCTAATATCTACACTTTCATCTAATCTTTACACGAGCAATTCTTGTATATATATAATCTGAATATCGGAAACGGTTCCAACAATTTCCATGAGATTTAATATGCAGGGGGTTTCGGGGGCGATAAATCATTCATTTTTAGAAAATGTAATTTTATCCGTGTTTTCAGGCAATGAAAACCCCGGTTCGAGTCCAGATGTCTCCAACCTTCCTTCTTTGTGAGAAAAACTTTTGGCATATTCCTATGTAACTATAATGTCCAGAAATCACTATTTACCAAAAAAATATCTATCGGTCATCCAGGATGGAGCTGCATAACATAGCAGAAGACACGTGGTCGCTTGAATGTACCATGCATCTACCAAGTAAGAGTTTTACGTTTCTACGTTTCATCTGGTTAGTGAGATGTTCGAGGTCCCCAACCACCCCTTTCCTCCCTAACCCGCAACATTTACCAACATAAATGTTAGCAATGTAATATTGATAAGATTGCTCACGTAATATCATGTCAACCATTTACCTGGTGATTTATCTTCATCTTTATATCGGGAAGAGATTAAATAAAGTAAATTATTTCAAGATATTTATGAAGATGGGTTTCTTAAATTTAAAAGTGAACGGTAATGTTACACGATAGAAAGGTAGGACAGAATTACACAAGTTAATTCCCCCATCTCCATTAAACAATCGGACTTCTAGACACACGGCTAGTCTCCTTCCTTTTATTGCAAATATACTGCGCGTTCGTACGGCAAAGGATCGGAGCAATTTGGTAGCGTCAGTGTTTCCCTCCAATTTTGACGTGGGTACCTTCTAGAGAAGAATAATAAAAAAATAGGCTGTTACAAGTGCGTATTTTTGGCCACATCAGGTGAGATCGTGGTCAAGCACTATTTCATCTATTTTATATATATATATAAAAATGTTCGTGTGTGTCTCCTTTTAGCCAAAACTATACATCACAGAGCAATTGTGATTGAGGATGGTTGCAGCCTCAACGTTCCTATTTGTCACTATGGTAGTTACAGGTGGATGGTTGTAAGGATGTAAAAGATATAGGGGTTCCAAATGTATTTTTCGATATTACGTTACGTTATTATTCGTATAAATCATTCTAGAAAGATCTATAGACTGTTCTTTATCTGATAATTGTAAATATAATTTTAAAAACCAGCGAAGAGAGTGTTTGCAGCTAGTTTAATATAAAAAAGTATCGTTGTCCTAGCGATATTTTACTAAAAGAGACTTAGCATTGTTGACAACCCTGAATTCCAGTCAGTAAACGAGCGGGTACAGTAATTATTACCATTTACAGCTTAGCGAGTTGGAAAACACAGACAGCCTCAAGCCGCGAACAAGCTAATTGGATTCGTTTTTATTTAATTTAAATTAAATGTAATTAAAAAAGCAGGAAATATACGTGTTCCGAACTATATATATCATTCGGCGTTAAAATATAGTCATTTACAATACTTCTTTATTTTCATTTAAGTACTTCTTTTAGTTCATAAAATAATTATCCTATTATCGTTATTTCTAGGAAATATTGATTGATGTATGGAAAAAGAGATCTTTTCGTTGTTTTAGCACTTTCACTGATTGTCTAGAAGAGACTGTTTAGCAATAAAACCGCTAATTGATCGACCAATTCTTATTCTTGCTTATTATATTTTTCAGGACAGGAGGATAACAGTTTCACGTATAGGTCTTCAACCTATCCTTTATAGGAAAGGATGGGAAGGGGATACTCCTACTTCACACCTATCTTCTGTAAAGTGGTATTTCACCTGTCGAGCCGGCACATTCGTGCAACAGATGTTTTAGTTGCGGGCTCTACCACTGTTAAAATTATGTAAAAATGTTTGTGTATATGTCGGTTCCATTGTGGTTTCCTGTAGTCTAAACGGCTCCCCGACTTTAAAGAGTAAGGTGTACATTGGATTCGTATTCTTCCCCAAAAGTGTATCTGACTTCAGCCTAAAACCCATATAATAGTAAATCATTAAAGTGTCAAATATGTCAGGTATTTTGGCTGTTTAAACTATTACTTGTTATATTTATAATGTTACAATAAAGTATAAATAAAAATAGAGGAATTCAGACATACATGAAGTCAATTTTTCACTATTATATCTCTCGCTACTTCGACGACCCTACATGCTCACATGCTCCGCAGTTACCGTGGGTTTACACTGCCGAAAACATTAAGACAAAACATACTGTCATCTCACTTTTTTTCAGAGAGAAGTATAGAGAGAAAGCATGTATCGCGCCGATTTTACGCCATTAACCCACGGTTAGGTTACAAGATATATTATCAGTTGCGAATGGAAACCATGCAGTGAGAGTGAAATTTCACATATTCCATAATAGGATGATGATTTGACGTGTGATGTCTTCCAGTTTGGAGGACGGTTAACTGAAACCATTTAGTTAATGAGATGGCGTAGCAACTAAAGCCGTATGATAAGTACAAACTATATAAATAGTATATGATATAAGTATTTTACTTTACTTAAATATCTTGAAAGAATGGTTTTCTCTTGGAAAAGTGTTTCACTAATTTTTAAATGTAAGCCTTATTCGATTTTGTTCTCATTATACAACAATACTTTTGAAAGACGAATAATTTTTAGTCGTCAAATTAAATATATTGCCTTTACCAGATATTACCAGCATACGTATCTTCTTATTACTTTTTATGAACTTGTATTAAGTAACTTTTTGTAGGGATGGCACCCATTTTCGTCTTTTCTTTTAACTTCTTTTTAACACTGTCCCGTTTAAACATATTTTCCATAACCAAACCAAAAAAAAAGTAATTCACTACTGTTTGATTAAAACATAAGTCTTACAATGAATATTCTTTCTCAAGACAATGCATGAAACCTCTTTAAAATAATGCGCACGGTTTGCGGTACGCAAATTACACTAAATTTTGCGCGTCTGACACATTGTCGTCCCGTTTTTAGCACTTAAAAATAAAAATAATAATAATATTTAAAAAAAAACGTCATAATGACTGCCGACAGTAGTGACAAGTACAAAAATGGCGAAAATAGTACAAAATAAATAACAAAAAACCTACAACGGTATTTAGCAATAACATTTAAAAATGAATACAATAAAAATAAATGAAAAAAAATCGTTGAAACTGTCCCAAATTCAAAAAAGCATTTGCTGATGTGTTGCTGACGCATGATGAGCATACGGTTCACACCAACCTACAAGATTTTCCCTTACCAAATATCGTCTAACGCGGCTTATGAAGTTTTCACTTCAAAATGTAAGTTTCGTAGTATACGCTATAAGGGTGCGGTGCAATGTGTAATTGATATTTAATATAAAATAAATAAAGCATCGACAATACAAGATATTACACTTTATATCGGAGCTTTTTGTATCACGTGACAAGTGAGTAAGCCTTGAGAGATTTAAGTATTTCTATCAAAGTTCACAAAGTCTAAAGAGCCAATTTGAAAAAATCCTTAAACCTTAAAGCCCTTGAAGCCAGAGCTTTCTAGAAAATATATATTATTAGAACTGTGAAACAGGTATGGTACCTGGGTCATAATAAGTAAGTACTCTATACTCTTACTGAACATAAAATTTAAATGATTAATCTAGAAAGTTTTGATTTTTTTAAAACATAAATTACACACTATTAGAATAGACAATTAATATATTATGTTAGTCGATCCCAGTAGTTTATATATAACATCATTAATATTTTTGTTCAATCCTTATTATTGTTTTACATCCTTTAAGGCAATGTGTCACAAATATAATTGTCAGAGCGGTCAAGCGTTCAGACGCAGTTAACTCGAATGTGGACCGCATTTCGCAATTCGTCGACGACCAGTCTACAGACGGATGTACCGGCGGACCGCTTTGCAATTCAGCATTCTATAATCCCAATTTTAAAGTCGACTTATTGATATTCAATATGGTTAATCGAACTTTAGCGGTTTCAGTATAATGACGTACTAAAGGCGATTCGTGTGAGTGATTTTTTGATATAAATTTATACTTTGCGTTTTTGCGGTCAACACTTTTTCCATTGCGGTTATTGTACGGTAACAAGGTTTTCCTTTTTTAACTATTGCTTGGATAGCGATGTTAATGTCTTCGCGGCTGGTTAAAAACGGCGAAAGTATATTTTTATAGTCTATTGCTCCCATTACGCGCGACCTCAATATGTGAATGTTATAAGTAAACATGGCTCGTCATGTTAAATTATTAAGTAACAAAAACAGTTTATCATCTTTCTTAATATAATCCGCAGTGTTTGGTATGATTTGTAAAATAGCACCACTGAGTATGCAACGTATTGTAAAATAATTAAAACATTTATAAAATACTGGTGATCCACACTCATTTTATTGATACGATCGCTACCAAACTTCACAGGAACACCCACTAGAAACTCAACACACACACAATGAAAATTTCATTGCGATCTGACCACCCATTTCGGAGTCTGTAAGGAACATACAACGCCTTTATAGATAATATAATTATCACGGTGTCCTCAAATACCGAGTACTTTAGTAGTCAACTCCTCTACACATTTGTTTATAAGGTATTTCATCAATTAATGGATCGGCAGAATGGAATAACCTTTTTTTATAATTCATTAATTAATTAGTACGAAATTGAGATATTATAGAACAATGACAAAATACTTCTATTATAAATATAATTATTTATATGCATTCGCCCTTCAATTAGGTTTAGCTTAAGTCATCGAGTAATAATTAAGTGTTTCGATAATGTCATTTTCCTTTTATTTGATTTTACAGCTTATTGATTTGACTTTTTCTAATGAGATAGAAATTCCAAGAAATTTTTCGTCACAGGGTGTTATGGGTAACGTTTTGAAATATACGTAGTACTACTTCTTTCCCGAAAAATCCCAGTTGAAGAAAATAGGATCACCCCTATCACCGAATATACTCGATGAAAAGCGAACCATTGTATCATTATCTCTGAAACCGCAAAAACTGCAATATTTTATATGAAACTGATGTCATTGCGAACTTAGTATGAAGCTCGTTTGATTCTCAATTCAGTACCGTTATGAGTGTATCAATAAGGCATCATTCAACTGAACTGAGCTGAGCTTCTAATAGCTCAGCCGCTTCTCACCGCATTCGAACAGATCTGTATCGTCAATTGTATGTAGTTGTGATTCAAAGAAGCCGACGTTAAGACGCATATGATAAATGTTATTCACATTTATCAGGTTATATGACTACGCAAATTGATTATTTAGAATAAGCAGGAAATAATAAAAATATCTTTATTATGGGAAGCTCAAGGACAGGTTAGTTAAGCAATTAACACAAATTTTAAGTACTCTGGCAATGTTTAACTAAAAAATAAAAAAAATAGTCAAAACACTTTTATAGAAGAAGGTGGCAAACGAACAAGCGGTTCACCCGAAATCTTGAGACCGCTACTCATAGGCAAATCCTTTTCCTCTTCCCATCCTTTCTTTATGAAAAATGGATGGGAAGGGACGAGGAGCAGAATTAGACGAGACACAGAATACTTCTATTTCATGTCTGTCTTCCATGAGGTTCGTGGTATTTTACTGGTCGAGCCGGCTCATTCGTGCAACCAATGATGTTGTTGCGGGCTCTATCACTGTTACTTGTTGTTGACTAGTGGAACCGGGACGTTCAGCCGATATTCGTCCGCTGGACGTAGGCCTTCTCTATTGACCGATACAAAAATCGGTCCTCCCTCATCCAATCCCGGCAAGTTTGAACAGATTGTCGGTCCATCTTGTGTGAGGTTTGCCTACGCTGCGTCGACCTGTGGGTGGCCGCCATTACAGGACCTTTCGGCCCCATCTGGCTGGCTGCTTTGATTACGTTGAATTAACAGGTCATAGTTACTTACTGCATTGTTTATACGTGTCCGATAATGTTTATTTGAGTTCCACACATTGAAATCAAATAAAGCTATGAATTTTATTACCTAGAAATCGGTCCTTAAAAGACAATGGCTTGTAATAAATGATTATGTATTTCGATAATAAAAATAAGTTTGTTAGATGTCGTTATGTTGAAATAATTAATAATTCATTACGACATATATTACAGCGGCATTTGTACTACAAAACACTTCTGTTATAACTTACACAGTTTTGTGAAAAGTTAAAGGAACTCAAAAAAAATAACTCAACTCACTCTTAAACTCTCGGATTCAACGGTATCCTTGTTTTATAAAATTAGTTAATAAGAAAGATTTAATACTACAAATATGATTATAATCACGAGGTTTTCATCAATCCAGAAGAGAAGCAACATCACAATTAACTTTAACAGAGTTAAAGTTAATTGTGATGTTGCTTCATTGTGATAAATTATTTAGTGTTTTGTTATTGTTAACTTATAAACGTGTACAGTGTGTACGAACTAAATATTTTTATTTCAAACAATAATTGTACCATGCAAGTAAGTACGGTGCATACAGGAAATAAATACAGCTATTATAGTTTAAATAGTAATAATTGATGGTAACTTTTCAATTTACTACGTCATCGATATGGACTGGACATATTTCTGAACTGCCCATGCCGACTAGAGAGAATTGAATCACATAAGGAGACGAGCTCGGCACCGCGGTCTCACTCGCTCACGGTACAGTTTATTTTTCTTTCTGCTCGGCTTCTTAGGCTTACAGCGTGATGTTAAATCGCTTATAACTTTCCTTAAGAATTGGGAACATGCAATAAGAATTTTTCAAAACCGATTGGTTCATGATTAGCGCGTTCAAACAAACTCTCGAGCTGTATTATATCAACAAGAATAAATAGCTTAATTTATGAACACTTAAAACATACTAAGACAGATGAGTTATGAGCATGCCGTCGCCGACATGTCACATGTATCGTAGATGAATAAATCTGGCATGATCAGATAACGCAGCTGATTTACAAAAAAATAGTTATCTTTAAATATTTACACGGTTGTCTGTATAGAAGCTAACATAAACTTGCGAACTTTTTGTACATTATTTTTTGTGGAAGCGTCTGGCTAGCTATGCTGCAATAATAAAATGGTATATGGCTTACATTCAATAACTATCATACTGCATCATGAGCGATTCATTGAGCAACTCATCATTTAAGTCTTCAAAGCCAGAGCATTCAAAATTTTAAACGCAATCGTTTCGCGTTACCACGCGCATTCATGTTACGTATTTTGCTAAGACGGACGAGATGGTCCCGGCAAGTGGCGTGGAGGCAATTATATATGACGTCTGATATTAGTTCCCCAGCTAATCAGGACTGGGGAACTGATAGGATGGTCAAACTTGTTTCGATGCAACTTTTATGTACATCTTATACTGTTTTCTAGTAAAATTCTAACACGATTTATTTCCATTTTTTAATACGACTAGGAATCAAAGTTCTACACCAGCTAGGGACAACAATTTTACTCTTCTTGTATTCAATTTTGAATTTTCTTGTTAAGAAACAAAGGCTTATTTTGATGATTAATTATTTATTTTTGAACTGTTGTCGCTCCTTCCTATCTATTTTGAGTTCTCACTTCCGTCGGTAGTCCTCATGAGTGCTACTGGTTTTCGTTTTAATTTATTCTCTTTTTCATCCTTACTCCTAACATAAAAAGCAAAAGTGGGCAATTACATAAAACAAACACGGCCAACTCTTAATACAAAAATCACATGCAATTTATAATATCAGAACTGACATTCAACAAAGTTAGATAAAAAATTATTGCGTTATATTTTTTTAATAATATACAGACGTCGGCACAGACGTCTTCGTTAAGATCAATGAAGTCTGAACGTCAATCAAGAAAACGTCAGACCGAGACGTCACTGAAATGTCATTCGACTTTGACATTTTGAAGTCGGTAATAAAGGAATAAAACAATCCAAAATGAAAGCGAAAGGAAACGTAACGAGTTGGTTATTATTTCTTCTGTGAGGATTCACGCGATTGTAACAATTTTTTTGTAATAAAGTCAATACAACTACTGACATTGTCTAAAAATGTTATCTAGAAGAAAAAAAGTGTACGAACGTCACTTCTGACAATGTTTGTGATTTTCAAAACCAAAATTCAAATGTATTAACAACGCGTTAATTAATATAAATTAACAAAAAGAAACTGTTCTTAGAAATTTGCAAAAAACAAAACAAAATTCACGCTCGAAGAAATATTATGTAAAGCGGACCAAAGGAAGTGCAAAAAAACTTTCCGTTATGTTTTAAAACGGTCTCACTAACACATGCAATTATGATCCTTAAAGATCAGAATCATTAGCGTTTTATTAGGATGCACATAAAACTGTCTAATTTTACAACTGGTCGCAATATGAAGAAGCGCGGGAAAGTGTTTTAATTGTTTAAAATTACAGAGGTCCATAACCTGCGTACGTTTAATACTGGATTGGGGGTCAAGAGTTCATTTCCACTTCTTTGTTTTGTAACCTTACGTAACACCTTACAACTACGTAGCCGTGAAAATGAGACCACTTGGTTCTTTGCTATTTTCTAATATAAAAAGATCGTTTTCTTGTGGCTGACTCGTCACTTTTTGCCTGGAAGAGGCATCTACAGATTCACCGGGTTTGAGGCGGCAGAGCGCAGAAGGAGCGTAACCTAAACCTCTATATAGTACTTACCCTCGGCTTTACTTATATTACGGGATTTGGAGGCCGCCGAGCTCTTAGGTCGCGTAGCGCGGGCGCTCCATGGAGTGACTGGGTACATAGGCTTGGACTGTCACTAATTACGCGCTTAGCATTCCGATTTGAAAATGTCAGATAGGGCGGAGCCTCGACTCGATCGGTAGCTATTATCGGATTACGAAAAGATGTTAGAGCCGCGGATATGTGTGCGAGAGCGTGGCAGGTAGCGTCGCGTCTTGCCGCGTTGGAGCAACATTGGTAGGTATATTAGTTCGTGAAGTCTGTCGTACATACATATATTGTATTATGTTGTCACCTTCATCCCCTACTTTAGACCTAAAGGGGATCTTTCTGTTTTATTGCTCGCCTAAGTAAGAACTGACATATCTGTACAAAATGTCAAATCTCTAGGCACAGTTGTAGTTCATCATCATCAGTCAGTTCCTTCTTAGAAAAGCGTAAACATATTGTTTCACTTTCACTAATCGGACAAATTAAAAACAAGTCTTGAAGTCACGATCGCTTAAAACACAACCATCAATTACCCGGACATAACTATTACCAATTAAATTACTTAATATTAAGGAGAGAAAGCTGTGGGGAAGATCTCATGGGCTGGGTGGGCCACAGGTAGGTTCGTTATCGGGCAATGCTCCGCTGCACGGTTACGCCCAACGATTACTTTTCCCAACGGCTATTGCATCCATGATAACTCGCGTTCATCCTAGCGTATTACTCTGTGCTAAAGCTAGCTTTAAAATGAAACTTATGAAACATATTTGTGTACATGTTTAAGCGCCGATAGCCTAATGGTTTAAGCTACGGAGTATTGAACATGAGGTCATGGATCCGAAACCGCCATTCAACTATTGTCATCATCTCTTAGCACAATCCTGAAGCTTAGTTGAAGTGCTTGAAACAATGTAAGTATTTTTTTTAATTGCAAGGAATTAAGCAGACATAATGGATATATAAATATTAACATGTTTTAGGTATTTCTCATCAATAAAAATGAAAGTTTAAAGCTAAATTTTTAGTTTTTGTTTAATTCTTGCTCTATTTATTTGGGATTGGATGTAGCAAATAACAATGATATATTATACTATAGATATGTTATACTTGTATAAAATTACCAGTCAAAAGTGTTCCAAAGACAGTGACAGCAACATTCACACGTGTCAAATGATTTACTAATTAGGACGCTTTCGATTCTTCACTTTTCGACCGCTAATGGCATATCGGCTACGTTTTGTATGTTAACGTTTCAACGTCATTCAGCCATTTTAAAAATGAATATGAATGACCAGATAACAAATAAAAATAATTTAAAACACTCCAATAAAATAAACACTGCATTTTATCCATAGTGAATATTCGAACATGTTTATTGCGACTTGTAATTTACACGCCACGTATTTCTTAGTTCGTGTCTGAGCAAGTTGCAATGTTAAAATAAAACGAGGATCCTAAAGAATATGCAATAAAGAAACATTGAATAAATTTATTAGTTAATACGTATGACATGCGAGGAATCCATTTGTATTAATAAAACGAGAAAAAAAATACAGTAGCCATTTCGCCTATGTTATTTTCTTTTTAAGTTCAGTAACCGCGACCAGTTGACTTGTATAGAGGGTGTATCTTATCTCAAGAAAGATTTACAGCCACCGGTGACACATCTACACACATTTACATTTAATAACCCATTCAAGTAATGGTGTCTGAGATAAACATGTTAGAGTCCAGCGTATTTGTTCTGATTCCATTTATCTTGTCCAACAGTGCGTAATGCATAATGCTATATGATTTATGTAACAATATGCATTCTTAGGGCCTTTGCACACGACGTTATTTGTGCGCGGTGACGACGCCCGTTGAACGCGATTAAGACGTCTAGCGAACGCAAGACCATCGACATGTTGTGACACACAAACGTGATGATAAGAATTTTTATATGTTATGGATGAACTAAATCGATTTTAGTTCTAAAAGGATAATGAAGAAATACTGAGATAAACTGAAAGTTATTAGAATGGTGATATAAACTGATAAACGATCAATATAAATGTTAAAACGAATAGAATGAAATATAACCAATGCAATCCTTAGACTTTAAACTTTTTAGTTTCAAGTTTCTTGTCGCTCTATACTCATGAAAATTGTTGTGATAGCGGGCTAGCAAGCGGTCCAGAGTGTCTTTCTAGGCCAGAGACGTGATGATTAGGGGCCAATTATTTTGTGATGCAGTAAGTTTTATAGTCTGCATGTTTTATGTTGTTTTTTGAAATCCTACTACAGAAGTCAAATGAAAGGCAATTTTTCATTTGAATTACACAATTTCTAGGTTCTATGCGTTATTCACTTATATATTTTTGTCTTCAGATATTTACTTAGTTACATCAAAGTTAATTACATACTATAAAATATCCTGTGCGTATCCCATAAGAGTCTTATGTCACAGATATACTACACTTGGCACTATCTTGAAACATGTCTCGCTTTTCCCACATCCGTATACATATCTATGGTGTACCAATCTAGTCGATTTACAAACACAAATATCAGCCTCGAACCTTCCTTTTCCAAACCTTACGTGGAACATTACTCTAAAAATAATAATTTCCATCTGATCCCAAACAAAGCAGAGCTTGTAGTATGGAAACCAAATAACTGATATACTACATATACTACTTTTCTTTTGTAAATACATACTTAAATAGATAACTACACCCAGACTTACAGGTGGTACAGGACAAACAGACAAATTAAAAAATATATTTTAGAGCACAGATTGTCCAAAAATAGTTACCGGCAACATGGTTAACTACCAGAGTTATTATGTTAATGCAAAACCAGTAGTTGCGCGTCTATCAAAGTATTGAGGAATTTATAAATTACACGGATACGAGGTGAAGCCGGGAACGCAAACGAGTCTTAAATATATCTTGTGGTATGATATTTATCGAAAGTAAAATACCTCTACTAGCAGCTTAAAGACATGGTAATAAATTAGGGATGTTTTATGAGAAATATCGTGCCCGATAAATATACAGTCGGCTTGGGAATTTTTTATAAGTGAATTTTGAATGATTTATGTAACCAGTCGATCGTATTTTGTAATTTTTTTTAACTTAACAATTATAAGAAATAAACTGAGACCTGCAGTGGCAATAGTTATGTTTTTATTTATTACGCGCTCTAAGAATATCGGCCTAAACTAGATATTTTCAAACTTCTATGTGTACTGAACACACGAAATATTTTTATAGTTAAAAAAACATTATACTGTCTCGATAACTTTACAACCATCCGCAACAAACAAATGAGTTGCAGATGCGTTGCCTACCTTAAATGGACAGAAGAGATATACTGGAAACAGGATATTTCCTTTTCTCCGTTAATCCCCGTCCAATCCTTTTTTCATCCCTATCGTATCCTTATGAGGAAAGGGTGGGAAGAGCAAGTGAATTGAAATTATGTCTCCAGCACCTCAATCATCAGACGAAACGCAGAGTACTTCTACTTCACGCCTGTCTGCTGTGAGGTCGTGGTATTTCACAGGTCGACCCAGCCCATTCGTGACACAGATTTTTTTGTTGCGGGCGGTACCACTGCCTAACTATTATCATGATAGTTGTAAAACCTATTCACACCAGAATATATTACCATTAAGCAAAATACATAATGTTTTTACATAACACGCGCATACTTACAAAATCAAGTGAAGGCAGACGGATTGTAAATATGAAGTGGCACATTCAGAGCGCCTCTAACGTTTACGATTATTCCTCTCACGTCGCGTCCGATTTGGTTCGCGTTCCCGGTATTCACAACTAATAAAAGCGCCGTAAAATCTGTTAAATTACCTATCATGAACTGTTAATGCCTTCAAATTATCCTCTGACCTCTAAGCGTTACTTGTAATGGAACGTGATTTAACTACAACAGTCTTAAATGTCATACAAATGTAATGTTGTGACATCTATGTATCGATTATCTTTAGTGACGAATCCTATGAAGCTAACGTCCACTGACTGTTTTCATTACGTCAGTTTATACAGGTATAATAGGTAGGTCCTGGTGGCTTCTTGAATTTCTTTGACTAACCTGTCGTTACTTGACGATCTTTGCAATTAAGCTGACTAATTCAGGGAGCTATATCAATATACTTAGTTGGTATACGAATTTAATTACGGAAGTTATAAATCGCCGTACTTTTTATAAAAAAACAGTACAATTTAAAATAGAATGTGTTAAGACGTTAGTTGGATCGCGTGACGACAGCCAATAAGCTTATGAGCTGAACGTAACAGCATTAAACAACGGATTCTCGAATTGGGTCACTCCTACACATTTTTAATATTAGTACACTTACGTGCGAAATTTTAAATACAGCTATTATCGGTATGATATGTAACTATGTATGTAATGTAGTTATATTTTACTAGCAGTGATTATGTTCGATTAGCTTGAACATTTTATTTACAGATATAATTTAGAAAACCACTGAGGTTTCTCGATAATGTTACCTGACAATAATCACTATACTAAATTGTTGAGCAATAAATAACATGCAAGTACCTACATTAGAACTCTAAAAATGTTATACAATTCTTAATTTACCCACAGCAATATATAAATAAAGGTGGGTTAAAAGAGTTCTTCTTCAATACGTGTACAGGTTGTTCAAGAAATAAGATTTTAACGTTTGCTTAATGTTAATAACTGTGACGCATTGAATGAGAGATAAGTCCATACTATTAAGAATTATATGAGATGCGCAGTGGCTCTTTCACCGTAAACATTAGTTGCAGTAAACTTCCATGTGGCGTGTTTGGATGTGATTGGTTATTTTATTTTGGATACTCTTATTAAAGAATAGTGTCTTTTGTGATGCTGTAGGTGACATAAGTGTGATCACGAAGTATCTTGCTATATCTGAATAGTCAACCACCTCATCGTTATATTTAGATTGTTCTCTTACTTTAGGTGGGACAATTATTTTTAAAAATGATTTCTTGTCACAAGGGTTTATTGCCCTAAAAAATCAAATTTTCTTCAGTGATCTCTCACAATCAACAATTTTTTTTTGCGTGAATAGCCGCGCAAATCATTACATAGGTATTTATGTACATAGCATGTATGTAAGTTAGTTCCATTGTGACCTCCTGTAGTCTAAACTGCTTTACAGATTTTGTGAAGTGATGTGAAGAAATCTTTCGATGTGATGTGATATAGTCAGTTGCTTATTATATTACTTGTTTAATACTTTCATAGCATTACAAGGGAAAAGTGTAGCTTAAAATAGATGTTGTGACTAGAATTGAGTAAGGTATGCTTCGGTGTTTCGGCACATTTTCAACAAATTTATGTTGCAAAAGTGAGTGGCAGTGTTGGTAGAGGACGCCCTAGGAGAACTTATATCAATCAGATTAGTGGCTTACTAAAAAAGGACGATATAAGGAGCACCCATAACCGTCGAGCATGCATGCGTAGATGTATGTATGTATAAGAGAGAGAGAGGTGTGCCAGGATGGCGCCAAATGGTAATCCATGATCTCTGCCTACCTGGTCTGGTTTACGGGCATATTTATTTATTTATGTTATACTTTCATGTTTAAAATCATAAACAGTGATTTTTTACTGAAATACCTTCACTTTCAAAATATTTCTTCCTAACTACATATGAATTAAGTAAATTTGTAATTTAAGTCATATAAGATAATCTGCAATAATTTCGAACTTTTACTTTTCTGAAAGCGATTTCACAAGAAAACCATGAAATGATGTCTTAGATAAGTTGGCGAGCGACGTTATGGTAATAGACATTCTTTAAATTGGTTCCCATCGAGTGGGCAAGTAGTTCTCATGTTACTAATGCTCGCAAACAAGCGTAGTGTGGACACGATGTTTATTGCCGCTGTGTAAGGCGAGCCTGGGTATTTTACGATGGCCGCGACGTAATCGATATCTATCAGCTTCCGGGCTTTTACTCGCGCTCGTTTCGTATTATGATCGATTTCAAATATCGATATACATATTTTATGACTACAACAGACAACTGCTGTATAATACAAACGAATAATACGATACAGGCTATATGAACGACTTACCTAATCTTGGGGAAAACCTTAAGGTTTTTATAGAAGAATTCTTATGAATTCGCATCGTTTATTCTTTATATTCCCAAATAATTTATAACACCGATGTTGCAAGTATTTTGCTAGTCTTTAAGAAAAGAAAACGTTGTTTTCTTTTAGGCCACTATAAGTTAATTCGGTTATTTCGGGTATTAAACAATGTGCTATTGAACAGAAATAATTAAAGGAGGTTGTAAAGAGCAGGGTATTAAATATATAACAAACCCTAATATATTATTTATTTAGTCATTTTGTTTTCTTCAAGCAAAAGTTTGTTGTGAGACCGCACGCCTCCAATGATAGCAATTATGTATATCAAATTTAGTATACCAGTTGTAGTTGTTAAAGATCTAAAATATATAATTGTTGATACCAATACTATCATAGATGTGAATAAAGTCATGAAAATGTATCAAGTAACTAAAAACTAAAATAAACTTTCAAAGTGCCTCAGTATTATTATCGTAATGAACTCTTCTTACCTATTTCGCTTAGGCGAATCACCGCACGTAATTAATACACCAAACGAATGCCAACTCAGTAGGAAAATTCATATAAAAGAATCGAACATTGCTCTGATTGTATTGTTCGTAAAACTTAGCCGATTATTCACGACTCAATGGTGAGCTGAAGTCCAACTGTGCTGAACAAATCGGCGTTTGTAGCTACATTCTCTTTGCGAGAATAGTAACTCTACCAGAAATTTTGACCTCTAGAGATCAGGGTTTTTAATGGGATACAAATTGCCATCACGTTGGCAAGAAGTCATAAATAATCATGACAATCTTTAATTCATAATATTCAACAAAGATTATTCAAGGTACTTTTTTGTTCCTTGGTTTGTTCTAAGAACGGACGGAACTTTTCGGCACACCTCTTATTATATTACTGTTAATTTTTTCTTCTTTTTATGCACTTTTTTTTGTGATTGATAATTATATTGTATACTAGCTGTGCCCCGCGGTTTCACCCGCCCTGCAAGTTTACTTAAATGAAATTATATTACTTACTTCACAGTAATAATCTATGTAATAGTTCTATTTTATAGCATTTTATCGAACAAATGTTTGACATGGTTTTTTCAATTGATATAACTTTTTTTTTTATTAATGAATCGATTGAGATAAAATAAACACAACATTTTAAGTGAAGCCTACCACAATACAATAGTGAAAACCGCACCCAAATCGGTTAAGCCGTTTCTGAGATTAGCGGTTACAAACGCACAGATAAGCAGATAAACAGACAAAAATTCTAATAATTATTGTTTTGGGTTTTATTGCGTTTATGAAGGCCCCCAATAATAGTTTCTCTCAAGTATCTTCCATGTACAGACAGCCATCGGTTACATTTTTATTATTATACGTATAATAAATATAATTAATGATAAAATATATATAATCAATGATTTGTTATGTAATTGTTATATTGCGTTTTATTATCATTTATATTCTTCTTTATTTTCTTTGCTTATGTTAAATAACATATGTATTTCTTTTTTCTTCTCTCTCTTTTCCTGTTTCTTCTCTTCTATCTGTCACTTACAGTAGTTGTAAGACAGTGGTTGTTTTTCATACACGGTTATATAAATTAATCAATTTTTACTAGTTCTACGCCCTATCTTAATGTTTTGCATTCAACCTAACGATCTTACGCGCCTTGTTAACACACGTTGAATAATTATGATGTATTATTACTAGAGATCCGTCGTCAGAAAGCAGAAGCCCGTTTGTCATATGTAGTTCACGCGTTTTAAAACTTATTTGACTATAACGGTTACTAAAATCCACAAATGCCTTAACTGTTGACGATTTAGTCGACAAACCTAGATAATTCTACCGAAATTACGTCGCAAACAATTGCTGTATTTGTGTGGTCGCTTCAGATCACGCGATTGCACCGGTTTGGAAATTATTAAGATATGCATTAATTCTCTTTACGGACGCTAATTCTCGGCAATGTATTACAGGTCGCCGCTACACATTCTAACTCTCACTGGCCGCGCACCACTAACACACTCGAGCACGCGCGGATACCATCTCCGACGGCCGCTGAGGATTCCACGCGTTTAATCTTTATAGGACATTCTGGTATATTCAAATTAATTTAAGCAGCACCAATTGATGATCAAAGAGAGAGTTGGAACGGAGTTCCTTTCGTTATATCTTTATTGTGTTTGCATTAAAGTAATGATTAAATAAAAAATGGTATTTAAACGTAAAAATTATTGAACTGTTGTTCAACTCCTAAAATGTAACACCTACTTATGTCGTAATGGTTAGAGTATCTGACTTCTACATGTACACTCATATCTTGAGGTCAATTACCAGTCAGGTTTAAGTGTTCTAGTCACTAGTGCAGATCCGATAATAGTTTTAAATCGAGCCGAGGCTCCGCCCTCTCGGACAAATCCTATCGAAATGCTAAAAACATACTCAGTGTGTATCAGCGGCCCTTAAACCTAGTCACTCCATGGAGAGTCTACCTAAGCAACCTAAGAACTCGAAGACCTCGCAATCCGGTAATTAAAGATATATTAACGGCCCGAGCCGTTCCCCTCAGGACTCCCTCGTCCTCGAGCTTAGTTACTGTTAACGAGGTTGAGGCTAAGCACCTTCTATGCTCTGCCGCCTCATACTCCGTGTAGCCGTAATGCTCGTGGAGGCAAACAGTGACAAGTCAGTCCAGAAAAAATGGTGCACATACTTTTCTCATTATTGCGTTTACGTAATATATTCTTTAGGGATGAAATGTAGTCTAATATTTGTTACATAATTAAATAAGAAGTCGATTTCGATTTAGGTCAAAAAACAATATCTATAAATACAATAGTAGTTAAAAGTTAGACCAGTAAAGGAGTAAATTAATGAGTATCTGATGAATTAGAAACTTGAATAGCACGTTCTTTTTACTTTTAATATTTATTAATTATTAAAATACTCTTAACTTTTAATTATAAATATTTATTCTTATCTTAAGGTGCTCATATATTCACTTTAATTATATGTTTCTATTTATATGTATTTCTATAACTTGTATTGTATATTCTCGGCATAGTTCCTATAATAAATTAGTCACATTCGTAAGGAATAATTGATCGATATTTCTGATTTAACTATGGCTTTGTTCCAAAATATTGTATAAAGTAATCGACATTAAGAAATACGAGAATTTATTGTATTTATCCATGGAAACACGTAAAATTTGGTTGCCTTAACAGTGGCCAGTGGATTCGTTGCATTTTGCATGAGCATTAGATATCGCAAGAATATTGTTGTGTTGCTCTATTATTCTGCATTCATCATGCTCTTGATTAGCCTCTCCAATCGTGATTGTACAATTTTTAGCAGAGTTCAGAACATTAAAAATTTATTTTAATATTTTATTCAATTGTAAAATTAAAATTCGCCACTGATAGGCGATAGAAATTCTTGTGGTCAATTTGACCACTGATTTACTACTAAACGCAAGGTACAGGTGTTTGTACTAGCACAGTTTATCGCTGGTTAAACTAACACCATCAGGTTGTGGTAACCTCAAAGCGGTTTGTGGTATCTTGCGGCCACCGGCTGTGCACCGCTTGAGCGAATTCGTTCATTTTTTGCGCGGTGACGTCTTGGATTTCTAAATAATTTAAATACCCTCACGTTACGAATGAACATCTATAAATTAATTAACATTCATACATCGAGTTTCTGTGTTTGTATTCGCGTGTTCACTTTACGTGGATTTAGAACTTGTGCAATTTCATGAAATACATCTGTTTCTTTTACTTTAACAGTAGTATTTACGTGTCAAGCGTTTGTTTCTATTTTACCATACATAAGAAAAGTTAAAAAAATCCCGAAATATCCCTAATGGTAGATCTCGGTAGGCACTTACGTTTTCAATGACACCGTAACGTAATCCGTTTAGAGCACAGAACCATGTCACTGTCACAGATGTTCGTAAGTTTTGTCGGCAGCGCGGCGCGAGTGTCGGCGAGGTGCGGGTTCGAGGCGCGTGCGATCCCCTGCGATGCGCAAGCGCGACTGAGACTGACCGCCGCGATCCGGTGAAATGATCCACCGGGATGCCGCGCGACCACCGCAAGTAAAACCTCTTTCTGTTGTAAAACGTAAAAGTGGTCCCGACATTCTAAACACGATGCGTTTACCGCGTTTTCCGGCCGCCGGTCAGCTGAAAGTTTTTCATTGCACTTCATCTTTGTGCTACTTCATTTCATATTGTGAATAACTATACACAGTTGTGTATTACATATTTGAAAAAACTTTCTGAAGTTATTAACACACAAAACTTGTATTAAACTAATACTAATGATAAAAAGTTTTAATGACAAAATCGATTATATTTAATCTGGTATATTAGGGTACACAGAAGTAGCACACGCTGAATTTTGAGAAAAAAACTTAAGCTTATTTAGCTTAAATCTCAAATACAAAAAGATTAAAAAAGGTAAAAAAGGGTCTTCAGCATCAACCTAATATTACCAGTTTTGACCTGACAAAAGATAAACAATTCTTAATTACTGTAATTACATCAATAACAGACATGCCTTTCACTTAATATCAGTCACCGTCATTGAGTTACATTGAAATGGCTAAGCTTGTTTTCATCATAAAAACGAACAGGAAATATTAAATTTTACGTCTAAACTTTCATGTATTTTCTATTTGTAATTTGGTTTAATTAGTGGGGAAATGAGATTGTGGTTTATTTATACTAGTAACAGTACAGAATGCTCAGAACCATACCAAAATCGAAAGACAGGTATGTTAGTCATCATCGATTATATATTGACGTAGGATCGGTAGCAATTTGACAGTATCTTATTGATTAATACAATCAGCAGTTTATGGAATTTTCAAGCAGATATATTAAAAGTCATAGTTAAATGTGATAATTAGATAGATAATATTGTTAAAAGTTTGCAAGTTAGCCGTCATACAAAAGACATCAACGAGATCTTGCTTTTAAAGTTTGTTTATATTATATATGGCGCATTCAATAAGCGAGCGAAACGTCGTTTATTATATAATAATTAAAAATATAGGCTATATTCAGGACTGACCTCAGAAGTGAAAACTGATAAACAGTTTATTTGATAAAAATATATGAATTGCTATATTTTTACAATTAATAAATACAAGGGACTTGGTCCACAATAAAATTGGACAGGATAGTGTCACTGTTAGTCATAATAATAGGCAGGTTGATCAAATTGATCGCCATCAAAACTATTATCATTATAATCTATATAGAAAATTTATAATTAAGGCCCTAATATCGCTGCACTACATACGAGTTTCCTTAATTGCAAATGGAAGTCGCTAATTATTAGCAATAACTTCGTGTCAACCTCTGCTAACGGATGTGTTAGTCAAGTTTATAGGGTCATTAAAGAACGTAGGCAAGTAGGAAAATTAATATTTTTAAAATATATAGCCGGTAAACTATATCTCTACTGATTTAAACTAATACTTCAATACTTTAGAGGTAAATATATCACAACGTTATTTTAAATATTGAATTAACATGTTATACTATTAAAAATAAATAGAGTACATTATATACCATTATTATAATACATATTTTCAAAAAAAATGAATGACCCGAAATGTTTTTATTGTATTTTCTTTTTATATCTATTCAACGTATTGTTTGTTCACATTTAGTAGGTCAGAATGTCAGCTATAGAAAACAGATGGGGTCGAATCTACAGTTTGTTTAATTTTTCAATGATTGTTTACAAATAGACATCTGTCGGGGAATCAACAAATAATCGCATCGTTCGGTGAAAGTGACGCAAGAGATATTTGCGGACGTTAGTTTACTTCCCACGCTGTAGGAGCAGGGAAACTGTCAAATTAACTAACTCAGATCGTAATAAATGATAACGATAAATAAGCCTTTGAAGAATTTCATTAAAAACGTTCATTTTACTGTAACCTGTATATGTACGAATATAGAGTGTTTTTTTTTAAGTGAAAAGTGAACTTCGTCAGCCGTATTAGACGATAGTAGGTAGGGAAAAATCTTATAGGTTCGCGTGAACAACATGCGCAACATGCAACATGCGTCAGTAACACGCATCAACAGCATGCTTATTTGAGGTTTCGACACTTTTCTTTGTCGTATTCAATTTTGAATTTTATTGTTAAGATGTGGAAAAGGATTTGACGGGCCGGGAGCGGTTTTTCTTATCAACGAATATGAGGTGATCTGTATGCCCGTTTGCCACCTATTTCCATAAAAGTAAAAAGTTTTTTTTTTCAATAGTAACCTATAACCTGGGGTCCCTTCATTCCACAGGCCCTGGGCTGCAGCTCAAACTAACTAACGGAGATCCACCCCTGACATAGACAAACATAAAATTTGCAGTGAAGATAAGACAATACTAGTAGTACCTATGATAGTAGATAAAACATTAGCGTGACATACTATATTTGTGTATAACAAGGAATCAGAGAATAAGAGTAAACGTTGAACTTCGGGAACTGGCGGCTGAGCTGATCATCGTGGTCAAGCGCTAGTTTATTCAATATAAAAAAGAGATAAAAGCCCACAAAGAATCCGTTGACTCGAAAGAATGGTTGACGAAAGGAATGTGAAGCGTGCGTACTTAGGACGGCCGAGTGAACGACGCCCAAATTGCCGCCCCAGGTATCGCTAGAAAAATGAAGCTGAAGCTTTTGTTTCAAGACTGCCGATAGATGACGCTGAATCGAGGAAAGTGGAGACTCTTATTCTCGGAGGCGAAAGCCCACTTTGAGACACGGCGCCAGTGCAGTTGGTTATAACAAATAATAGTTAATGTAAAACAACAAAAAACCAGGATTACTGTATTTTTCATCATTTTTCACATCATTGTATTACCTTTGACACTCCGGGGAACAATAAGAATCTAATGACACCACACTCATCACACTAGGCCCAGCCGTTTAGACTACATGAAGTCATAATTGAACGAACATACTTACACACGCGCTAAAACATTACCCTCCCTCTGGTTTATTCAACTAATACACAATCACTACGTAATATTCATACAACATTGATAAAGTTATACATCATATCTATATTATTTGCTTCCCACGGTTTATATAATCCAATAAAATTCTTGCTGTGTATTTGCACATGAAAATAGTTAACATATCGGTGCCAATAGAAGTTTCATTGTTATTTTTTATTGATTGCATCTACAAATAGGTGATCGACCACAGTTGCAATAATAATCGTAAATTATTATCAACTTGCGTATTAGTGTGATATTTTTAATGGCTAAAATATTGCTTTACTGGTCACGGGAAACAAGCGATATCCTCTTAATTCATAATTTAATGAACAGAACTAGTCGATAGTGTAATACCACGCTCATGATAGGGTTTTCATTTGACACGATCTCAGCTTCTTCCCATACATTTACGAATACTCTGTCGTCGGTTACAAAGAGAGAAAATTGTCAATCTGGTATTACAAACATTAATTTATTTTTACTGGGAAACACTGTCGTAATTTCATTAATAACTAGCGGACCCAAAAGACGTTGTGTTGCATGAACGTTGGTTTGTTCTTTCATCATCGATGAAGATGATGATGATGAATAAGCAGATGATGATGATTAAAAAGTAGAATATGAGGGTGAAGAATCATTAGATGATGAAGGTGAATGTGATAGAAAAAGAAGCAGAAGATAAAGATGATAAAGAAATAGAAGTTGTGGATTATGATGATGAAAAGGCAGAAGAAGATGATGATGACTAAGAAGCAGAAGGTGATGAATATGATGATGAAAAAGCATAAGATGATGAAGATAACGATGAAGCAGAAAATGAAGATGATGATGATGAAGCAGAAGTCGAAGAAAAATAAGAAGCATAACATGATGATGGAAAAGCTGTAGAATCTCTCATTCGCGACCGGTGATTTTGTTAATTAGTTATTAGTCAAAAATATAACATTTCATGTCATAGATACTCGATTGAAAATATTGTTCATTACAAATAAATGCATTCAATAAAAAGCAAGTTAGGTAAGTAAGTTTTAACAGCACTTTGTTGCCACTTTTTCTTTAACTTTTGTGGTTCATATAACAAGTGAGGCCCACATTTACCATATTTTGCCAACTTGCCACTGCTTGCCAAAAAGTTGCCGACCCCTGGTCTAGGAAATGGTGGTCTCAGTTGCTAACAATTGTCTCTATTACGAGTTGTATACTAACTTTTAAACTAAACAGCAAAAATTCCAAGTAAAATGTATTTAGAAGGAAACGTATCCACATACTACGTAACCCGTTCGGTGGGAAGCGGGCGATTTTATAATTATCAGGCTTGACCACAATGGGGGAGGGGATTTAGATTTTCTTTTTTTTTTATAAGAGAAGGGGGCAAACGAGCGGCGAGAACACTGAGGTGATCAACGTCGCCCATGGACACCTGCAACACCAGAGGAACTGCAAATGCGTTGCCGGCCTTTAAGAAAAAGATAAAAATTTCGTCACGTAGTCAATATCCTCTATGGAAATTTTATGGTTTTTCGAGCTATATATAAGGCGAACAGCGTTTAACGATTTTTTCTACCCACGCCGTATCAATAATCACAAATATAAGCCAAATGACGAAGTCGCGGGAACAGCTAGTTAATTGTTCATTAGTTGTAGATGCCGCCACCTACTAACCATTCGCGCTTGGTTCTGCCACGACTATAGACGCCCTAAGCACATACTCGACTATCGAGACGATGCAATAACCATCTCCCCTATGCTTCTCCCCTATTAATGATAGCAGCGTTGCTGGAGTTTCTTCCGCCACTTCTTCCCCAGCGCAAACGCTCTCCGAAGTGGTAGTATTGTTAGTTGTAATAATACTTGTAATCAGATAATGGCTACCGATCGAGCCGAGGCTCGGCCCTCTCGGGCACCCTCGAATCGCAATGCTAAACGCGTTATGAGTGACAGCCCAAGCCGAGGTCCCCTCCCTTGAGCCCAGTCACTCCATGGGACGCCCGCCAAAGCAACCTAAGAGCTCCGTGGCCTCCCAATCTGTTTATAACCCTAAAGTAACGACCCGAGCCGAGGATCCCGAGGGAGCCCTCGAGCTTACTTACAGTAAAGAGGATTAGGCTAGACGCCTTCTGCGCTCTGCCTCCTCAAGCCCGGTGTATCTGTAAAAGCCTCCTCTAGGCTAACAGTGACAAGTCAGTCACCAAAAAAATTCGTTTGCAATTACTTTGTGTGTCGTCTAAATTCGCGTGATATGTGAACAATACATACATTTAAGACGGTCGCCGGCAACATAGCTCGTTGACGAGTGAAATTGAATTATACACCTGCCCACTTGATTGATGTGTATTTTATTCTGCAGAAATTTACTGTGATATTTATCAAAGTCTCGTTAACAACAAAGTATCGAGTACGACGACGGCTCAAATGAAAAATCATTCTCTGTCGTGTTGAAGAGCGAAAATAAACAACTGCAATATTGCCATGAAATAAGCTTACTTTGTTGTGTTTGATGGTTTTTATTCTATTACAACCATGAGAAACCACAAAGGAGGATATGGGAAACAACATGGTATTTTTACTATTTATATGATACTAGCAGTTGCCCGCGGTTTCGCACGCACTCCTTATATATATTGTGAATCTATATATATATTGTGAATCTAAACCATCCTCAAATCCCCTAACGAACGAACTCACACAAAAAATTTCATCAAAATCGGGCCCGCCGTCTAGGTGCAGTGACATACACACGCACACAAGAAATATATATAATAATAATAAAAAATAAAATCATCTTACACGGCTCAGACTTTGATACAATAAAAAAATATGGTTAAAAAATTAAAAACATGCGAAAATCTAGTGCAGTAAACACCAACATTATAAACCATCGTTTTTCTCGATCATAAAATTAAATTGTAATTTTTTTGAAACTCTGATGATCGAGTCCATGACGTTAAAGCAAAGTTATGAAATTATTTATTATCATCACTTTTACAAAATGTTATATTAAAGTAGGAAAATAAAAAAAAATGGAAAATTACAAATTAAAATACATATACGAGTACATACACATACAGTTCAAGCTATAGAAAGCCCAAAACAAACCTGAACCGACATACCACAATAGATTGTCTTGGCGCAGCAAAGTGAGGAGACTAGACCCCAAATAATGGATAAAGGGAGGGACAAAGAACAAGATAAATATTATAGTCCCAAGCTCAAAAAACAATTTACCGCACGAACAACATCTATTGCACGTATGGGCCAGCTCGACAGGACATGACCTCAGAGAAGACTAGCGTCATGTTTTATCTGAGGCCTTTACTCCTCTTCCCTTTGCTATCCTTTTCTAATAAGGAATGGTGAAACGCTTGTTTGATACCTTCTTCCATAAACAAACCGCGGCATCGTCCTTGCATCGTCTTAAACTGTAGAATGGTGTCTCATGTTATCCGAGTAATTGGTCCAGCAACGAAGCCGCTATAACCGGAACACAGTAATGTTTCAACATGTTTACCCGACAACAGAATAACCGCCGAGATGATACGCATCTAAACGACGTTCTGCAAGGGAGAATTTCCTCGAGACGAAACATTTATCAAGTTTTACGTCGTCGTTAGATATTTTAAACGTGAAATGGTATAAATTATAAAACAGAATGATATATAAAGACTATAATATTGTTTTAATTAGCCACGTTAATATAAAAGATTCAGCACATCCTTGAGAATCCCTTCCTTATATCGCAATACTAAAAATGATTATATTGGAATGAAACTTATTTTACGGCTTTTATGGCGTTTATTTTAGAGTTTTTGTTTCCGACATTTCGTTCCCTATGACCATGAGCGCTGTAAAGTACTCGAAACATCGGGAACAAAAATCGTAAAATAAACCCGATAAAATACGTAAAATTAGTTTTATTCCTATAACGTAAAACCTTACGTAAATTTGGAAAACACACGACTATTTATTTGATAGCTTATATTTTTAAGTTTTTATTCAATT